>JAFFST010047228.1:17500-27790 GCA_022414735.1 Noturus placidus | reverse complement strand
TTTTGAGAAGGTTGTTTGTGCTTCCAGTACCCGTTGTTTAACCTTTTCTCTGGCGTTCCGATTTCACTTAGGATGAGGACAGATGTAAAAACATAATAAGGCCAGGTTAAGCCATCATGAGTTTACCATCCGCACATAATGAGTTCCAGTAAGTGTGTGTCTTACTTTGAGCTCTTTAACAGGTGAGGGCCATGACTTTTGGGAAACCGGGCCTAGATCTGGCATTGATGGGATGCAGCTTCTGGAGTAAAACTTTAGCCTTATTTTAGTCTAAATGTGTGTCCAAGAAAGGCAGGAAATGTATTTGAACATTTCGGACGATGAATTTATAGGCTGCCTTACATAACTGACCAACATAATTACAGTAATAACAGCCCTGAGTGGAAAATATAATTGTGCGGATCCATCATCTACAGAAATCGATTATTCTTCCATGCAAGGTCTGCGCATTTTAGAGAGGTCTTTTAGCAGAAGCCCAAACTTGGTATTTTCATATTCGACATGAAACCACAGCACTGCTGAATACTCAAATCTGATTGGTTAGAAGGTGTTGATAGATTTTCTAGAACAGCAGCTCTGACTGTACTTCTAGACCTTGGTGTGGTAGACCCTCCACATAATCTAAAATGAATCATGTGCTGTTTTGTGGTTGTAGGATGGGGGTTGGATTCCCGCCACTGCCCTGTGTGTGCGGAGTTCACATGTTCTCCTCATGCTGTAGGAGTTTCCTACGGGTACTCTGGTTTCCATCCCCAATCCAAACACATGCATGGTAGGCTGATTGGCATGTCCAAATTGTCCACAATGTGTGTCCTGCGATTGATAGTGTACCCTGCCTTGTGCCCCATACTCCCAGGGATAGGCTCCAGGTTTCACACAACCCTATAGTGGGCGGCTATTGTGGGCGGCTGTGGCTCAGTTGGTAGAGCGGGTTGTCCACTAATCCACTAATCGTAAGGTTGGTGGTTCGAATCCCGGCCCGGGTGATCCCATGCCGAAGTGTCCTTGGGCAAGACACTGAACCCTAAGTTGCCCCTGATGGCAAGCAAGCACCTTGCATGCAGCTCTGCTACCATTGGTGTGTGAATGTGCTCTCATTAGTAAGTCGCTTGTAAATGTAAAAATTATATTTCTGTAAAGCTGCTTTGAGACAATGTACCATTGTAAAAAGCGCTATATAAATTGATAAATTAAATTAAATTATTATTATAGGAAAAGCAGTATAGAAATGGATGGATGGAAGGATGGAAGGAGTCTCCAGTGGCAAGTCTCAAGTCTTGAAGGCAGTGGAATTGATGCTTTCCAGTTTGGTACGCTGCATTGTAATGTTTTTTTTTTTTTTTTGGGCGGTGGGTTAAATAGTTTTTGCAATAGAGATTAAATATAAATGTTGGTGAGGGAACGACTGGGACAGTATAACTGTTAAATGTATTTAAATAAAAAACCCACAGTTTTATAAAAGCATGCCCATTGTTAAGACACCTGATCATTTGAAACAGAACGACCAAAAAGTGTGGCTCAGAATCACCTAAAATAACATGTTTTGTCTTTGAAGTGTCATTTCTTTTGCTCCGAGTGACCTTCGGACTAACATCACTTCACATAAACTGGCTGGAGATTATGCTAAAGTACTTTCCGGCAGAGTTGGGCTAATCTTTCGTAAGAGTCGGCAGATTCGCAAAGGTCATGGCCACGTTCGATGTTTTTCGAGAACTCCATGCTGCGCATTGGCGTTTCTCAAAACCCCTTCATGAATAGCCAAGTCTAAGTGACCGCATTGCAGGTTTGCATTAAGACTTTTTCCTGGTTACACCCTCAACACACACAATCAAGCCTGTCTTCTCAGTCGGCCGGGCTATCGCGCCTCTCCTGACTCAGCTTACACCAAATGAGATTTAAGATTCAAACTGAAAGAGCACTGGAAAGAGTTCAATAGCTGAGTCGAAAAAAATTGTGTAACCTTCATGAGATTGATGTCACATGCTATCACTCCGTGTAACTATTTTAGCATGGAAGATTGCTTGATTCTAACGGACTAGCAACTATGATACATACATCATTCCATAAAGCATGATACATAATGATGTGCTCATTTCTGCTCGGCCTGGTTGGGTGGTTGGTTGGTTGGTTGGTTGGCCGTCTATCTTTCATCAAACCCAAAGAGTTATTGAATGACCACGTGTTCTCATTTCCTCACAGAGCCAAACCACAGAAACACAGCCCCACTGCCTGATAAGCGTCCAAACATCCAGCGTTCTAAAAATTAAGCTTATCTCTTGGCTACAGTCTATTCTAATTGTCCATAGGATTTAAATATAGCTCAAGCTTCTAGAGAGCAGAACAACAACAGCGTCATGTTGGACGTTTGTAATCCAACTACAGAACTATAGAAGCTCCAGTTAATGGTTTTTCCACTTCTCTTTGCTCATCACTTTAACCTGTAGGACTTCCAGAACTCAGCAAGACTGTTATGCACTATTTATACCACAGCGCTGTTGATTTCTTGATTCTGATTAATGAAAAGGTGTCGGTTAATTAGCTAGAGCGGTAGCTCGGACACTAGTCCTTGAAGCCACAGCACAGGTTTATATTAAAGTGCTTGTTTTGATAGATTATTGTAAAGACTTCAACAGACAGTGCTCCAAATAAACAGAGTTTTGGAAGGAGTCTCCATTGTCAGAGGTGCGTAAAGTTGTAACTGTAAGTGTTCCGACACAAGAAGTTCTTTGTGGTTTCTTGCTAGCATGAAAGTTCAAAAAAAAAAAAGAGCATATCGAACAAATCAAGGAAACACAGCTGGAGTTAACTCTATCATTAACTCCGTTTAGTTATTAATCGGGCGGCTGTGTCTCAGTCGGTAGAGCTGGTTGTCCACTAATCCACTAATCGTAGGGTTGGTGGTTGGAATCCCGGCCCGGGTGATCCCATGCCGAAGTGTCCTTGGGCAAGACACTGAACCCTAAGTTGCCCCTGATGGCAAGCAAGCACCTTGCATGCAGCTCTGCTACCATTGGTGTGTGAGTGTGTCTCATTTGTAAGTCGCTTTGGATAAAAGCGTCTTTTAAATGAATAAATATAAATGTAATTAATCCAATGTGCCAAAACAAGAAGTCAAAACTAGACTCCACTAAATCTTCTTTTGAAGCTTGAGTATATTTACTGTTAAGGCTGAGCACTGGATTTCCAAGACACGGCCGCTGTAAGTCATTTCTATGCAGCTTGATCCTTTTTGGCCAAACCGTTCGATGAGCTGAATTAAAGCTGTCTGTCTGGTCACAAGAAGAGCGCTTTTATGAACTGAGTGGTGTTCTCAGAAAGATGATGCACCCGCCCCCACCTAAGGTTGGAAAAATGTATGAGCAACGCATTGAACTACCTGTCTTTTCCCAGGGAGGATTTTGCTGAGATGACCTGAGCATCACGTACAATTCAGTGCTATAAAAAGAAAAAGACCAGGGGACCAGGAAAAACAACTATTTTTAGATAACTGAAGAACATATGTAATGCTCTGGAGATCCCATAAATAAACTGGAATTGTAATGCAGTCCAGGTGAACATTCAATCCTGTATGGCTATATGTATGGCTATATAAGAAATCTGTACTATTTAGAAGAAAGAGTACTGGAACAGTAATATCCACTGAGCGTTGCATGGTTAAATATATAATGGCTTTATAAGGTGTTTGGAGGAAGAATAAAGCTGAAGCAAAACAAGCTGAAATTAGATCTAAAAGACAAATCAACATCAGCCACAAAAACTCCCATAATTATACATCAAAACTCCCCTAATGTTCAGCACCAGTGCACGTTAAAGTGAGACGGAGAAATAAAAAGCTTTGCCTGTGACCACTCGGTAAATAAACCAGAACACCTGAAAGTCTTTTCGCTCGCTAAGACACTCTGACAGATCCCTCGGGAAAAACTAAGCCATGTGTGTTTACCGGACGAAGGCGAGGTTGCACATTAACCATTCGTGGCAACAACAACAACAAAAAAAAAAACAACCTAGGACCTCTCTTTGATTTTCGGGAAGCAGGATCGGTCGAATTAGCCAAGATGGTAACTGAGCACGCTATGCAACACCTGCTTGGGCAGGGATAAGAAAGTCACATTTTACCAGTCACACTCTCAACTCATGTAACATTTACATTGGCAGAAAATGAAACAAGTGTATGTTTGACCGACAGCAATCTCAGTATTCAAAGCAGGTCCAGGAAGCCAATTAGGGGAGGAATGCAAGCGGTTTCCGAGAGAGCAGGAGGCAAAAACTGACATTCCTGACTTGGAGAGAAAGTGTCGGCTTATGAAAGTTGGTTAATCGATGTTTGGGTACAGAGTTTCCTCTGCCTTTCAAGAATGGAATGAATTAACGAAATAAATGTGCAAGGAAATGAAGTTTCAAACTCTCTCTCTGCTTCACTTCCTCCATCAGTGCTTTGACTTTTTAACCGGAGGCTACACCTGGGCTATTGGAACGAATATGTCTTTAAGAATTTGTTTGTTTTTTTGTCCAGAAATGAT
Organism: Noturus placidus; assembly: GCA_022414735.1. Lineage (NCBI taxonomy): Eukaryota > Metazoa > Chordata > Actinopteri > Siluriformes > Ictaluridae > Noturus > Noturus placidus. The sequence goes on along the minus strand of JAFFST010047228.1, from coordinate 23,270 downwards.
TGTCGGAGCGTGACCTAGAGGCCAGGGGCAGAACGTGCAGTGCTGAATGGTGCAGAGCTCGAGGTCTTTTTGGTGTCTCACTGTTCCATGACAGTCTGGCAAATGTCTTGCTCAGTGCCAGCATTAAGACAGGACCTAACTGGGAAAAGGCCAGAATTGCAAAGACCTAGCACATTTTCTTGGCAGTCCAGAGACCATTCATACCACTAACGTCTTCATAGTTATGTTGTCCCAGCATAGCTTTTGTAGCTGGACACTGATTTGCATTACCAGGTTTCTGGCTCTTTTATTGCCTTTTAAGGTAATGCTAAACAGAGAAAGGACACCGCTTGAAATTAAAATGCCTTTCCGATGAAGGATTCACCACAAACAATGCTGTGAACACAAAGGAGATTGCCCTCGAAACGTTCCCTGCATGGGAAAAACCATTTGAAAGATTCCACTCCGTCCATATTTAGACAACTGAAATGCTTTCAGCTCTGTGATCTTCTAGGCGTTCCTGGATTTTCAAAATTGTTGGAATTTCAGCTAGGTCATTCAACGCTGTCACAAAAACAAACAAACAAGCTAGTTGTTGTTGGGTTTAGGATGCAGTAATGGTTAACGATGGTCCAGAATCGAAGCGAACGACTTCTACAGTATCAGCTCTGCTCCAAATACCTCGAACTCAATGTACAACGGTGGTATTTATGTAGCAAGACGGGATACACATTTAGCAGACTCGCGGTGTAGAGTCAAGTCTTATGTAGTGGATGTGTTTCTTTTGCAAGCATTAGTCACGGCTATTAGTTCTGCGTCATTTGTAAGGTCATATCGAGAGGCAAAGTACAGTAGGTTTTGTGTATCTATCTACAGAATAGGGTTCTGCTTCACCTCCCTTTGTGAAGAAGCAGCGACTGGGGCCAGACACTGAGTCAGGAGTGATAGATTCCTCACAGTGTAAGCAGACGCCCCAGTGCGTCCTTGCTCGACACGTCTAGCCCAAAATGTCAGTGGTGTACTAACATACTGCTTGTTTACTATTGTTCACACACAGTGTGGAAAAAAACCCAGTAACGTCTGATAGCAAGATGCGCTAGTCACGTTGCCTATGCAGCATTCATTACATTGTTGACGTCTATGTTCGAAGGCCTGTTTCTTGTGTCATAATCAAGTGCAGTCACTTGGATTTGTGTGTACTTGGTTTTGTTATTGAGTTGCATCTGCAAGTCTGCTTGGTTTCCTCTCTGCACCCTGTTTTTGGGGCCATTCCTACACTGCTTATGTTGGCTCGAAAACTCTGTGCCACGGTCTTGAAATGAATCAGATCTTTTCATAGCTACTGCCACAGAACTCCAATTTTATGTCTCACAGGAATGCGTTTGATAAAAACGAGAAACACATCGCCACAATGAACAGTTATATAACAGCCTTATGACTGAGGTGAAAAGAGCATGTTATGAATTATTGTCATCAGGTCATGGCATGTAGGGTTGTGGGCTTGTCAAGTGTTGTAGGGTAGGGTTTATCCAACATAGATGTAAATATCCATGAACTAATTCTGCACTTAAATTTTATAGTGGCTGTTTTGTTTTAAATTCAACATGGTGGAGTAACACAAAAACCCCATATGACCGAGTTATATATGGATAGCCATTAGGGATGTAACCCAATACGTCACTCAAAGATTGAACACTTTGGGAAAAGAAATCAAAAGTTCTATGATTTTGTATATGTTCAGGATCTGTATTTTCACTTCGCCAGGACTCTGGCTAATTGTCAGCACATTTCCTGGCACCTTAGACTTTTATTTTTTATTTTTTAGCCTCTATGAGTTTCCACACAGTTTCAGATGGTGCACAGGGGGCTTTACGGACAAATATGTCCTATTTGCATGAGGTTTGGCTAAGCTACTGCAAACAGTAGATCTCTCTGGGAGCGTTAAAAACATCGAGTCACTTGCATGGAATGTTCTAGTGGCCACTCAGTAAGGGGTACGGGGTGCATACCTTGGCGTTGTCTGGGAAAACAGGGGGGGGGGGGAGCAGTCTACATTTTCGGAAATGGTTCAAAACTGCTAGTCAGGCTTCATGAGTACAGTACAGTCAGACATATACAGTACATCCGTGTGGAATATCGCTGCAGGATTGGACGCTTTCACAGACTTGTGTTGGTTTTGCGTTGCTACTTTGGAGACTTTGGGTTCATCCATCCATCTTCAACCGCTTACTCCTTGTCAGGGTCACGGGGGAACCTGGAGCCTATCCCAGGGAGCATCAGGCACAAGGCGGGGTACACCCCAAGCAGGGTGCCAGTCCATCGCAGGGCACAATCACATACACACTCACACACACATTCGTATGTACACAGGATGGGATCCAACTCATTTTTTATTTTCATTCAAACACCAACTTAAACGCTGCATCATTAATTTAAGCTCCTTTTCATGGGTTCTTTCACAAAAATCTCAAAAAGTACAATACTAGACATTCGGTCCTACATTCGGTGGTGTCTAGCAAGAACATAATTGTATTTAAAGACTGATAAAACTCTGCCTACTTCTGTTTAAAGGTTGAAACATTCAGACTGGAACCAAAACACCTTGCTTTTTCAGACTCGGAGCTCTTAAAAATGAACCCTAAGGCCGTTTTCTATCACAGCTTTCACATTCCCATGCCTCAAACTCTTTTTTTTAATACCCCAATTTCCATATTCTGTCTGTACAGCCAGAATTCTTTCTGCACTAAAAATGATCAAATGATTGCTGTGGGCTTTCTTAGAGACATGAGATGTGGGGCGGTGGGCCAAAGCCGGTCTGGAGTTTGAATCAGCTCAGTCAGAGGGAGTCAGACTGTTTTAAAATCCCCTGAAGTGCAGCCCGTAACCACCAATGGCCAATGGATGGTCAGTTTGAAGTTTCAAAGCGTGGAACATTCTTTCAGAGGCCAGCCAGCAGCCGGTTATAGAGTCTCTTGATGGTACGGCAGATTGGAGAGAGGGAGAGAGAGAGAGAGAGAGAGAGAGAGAGAGAGAGAGAGAGAGAGAGAGAGAGAGAGAGATGATGTTTATTATGGCTGGAAGTGCCTTTGATGATTCCAGACAGTATATAGTCTGATCAGGTGGAAAGAAATAAAACTGAAACTGGAGTACAACTTCAAGGGTTCTTATGTAGCTCATAAAATAAAAATAAAAAATCATATCCATGTCATAGTTTTATCTCAGACTGTTGATGATAAAGCCATCTCATGCTTTATAGCAAAACACCAGCATCTTACACACTACAATCTGTATAATCAGCAAATTGGTTGATACGTAGCAGTAGACATGTCATATAAGTATTAGTTGCAGAACATGTGTTGAAATGAACCAGACTACCACTTGCGTAAGATCCTGTCATAACCAATGTATGGATAGCATGTTCTCCAGATGGTACAGCTCTCAAAACAGTCATCTGTGATGGAAGTGCATTCGCCATGCTTCAGAATGGAAAAAACTCTGAACAATTTAGTGTTTCCTTAAATATTGGGGGAGGGGTGATATCTTGTCCACCCGTGACCTTTAGCCAGCGCAACACGGACTCCGCGTTTACTCGTGCATCTTCGAGTACGTTGCCTGTATTTGGTGAATCCGGCCAATTTTATCAGAACGTCTTCAAGAAATACTATGAGGATTCAACTACAGTGACATCATCACGCAAGGCATGGGTGGGAAGAGAAAGTGAGAGAATGCAAGCACTGGAGTGAATCCTATGAGGAATGTTGTGCTGAATCCCACAGGAATGCAGCCACAAAAAAAGCTCCTATTGCACAACAACAGTGCTGCAAGGGAAACCTCTGCATGTGAAACGTTACCAAACCATACCACAGGACTCCCCTTTACCATTTAAAGTGCCAGAACGCCCAGTGAGACTGGAATGCCACAAAACAGAAATGTGATTCGGGTGTAAAATAATACGCAAGGCTTTGCTAACTATAATTGTTTTCCAACTCTGTGATTCTGCAGGGCGTTTACGTAGGACAAGATGGTTATTTTCAGAACTGTGGGTGTTCTCAGCTATTCACACACACACACACACACACACACACACAAAAAAAAAAACAATGTTTGATTTAACATCAGGATAGTAATGGAAATGACCTTGAGAATCCTATTATTTCCTCATACACCAGAAAAGAGACTAACATCACATTCACCCAAGAGTGCAGCCCTTCTCTAGTGTAGAAAACTCTGGAAACAATTACAGAGTTCTTCTGGATTCATGTGGTTTTAGAATGGTTCATAATGGTGTTCTGTGGTTTTAATATGGGTTAATATCACAATCTAATGGGCCATAATGGTGACCTGTAACCCATTCTAGACCATTCTGATGGTTTCTCTGCTCTAAAGTGAGGAAGTTGTTGTTGGGAACATTGCGGTACTAAAACCTGAACCCGAGAACACAGAGAAAACCCACATGGACACGGGAAGGACAGAAGCTCTGGTCAGAGAGTAACCCAAGCTCATGATTGACCAGTAAACTCTGGAGCTATAAGGTGGCAACACTTGTGTTGTTTGAGAATAAAGCTCCTATATGGAAATGTCTACTGTTAAAAGCGCTAGCCAAATAAAATTGATTGTATTCCAAACAAAAGTCATTCCAGTAGTAATGCATTACTTGATAAAACCCAGAAGAAAGACATTAAAATTTAACTTATATAACTACGTGCGATGATAGCCATCACATTATCCATTTTGTGTCTTTTTCCCAGTCTAAGAAGCCTTGAAGAATCTCCAAGTTGTCATTTTGCAATTACTATAATTCCAAGCTAATGTTTGTGCATGCTAACAATCAAAGTTCTATACAACCTTCTGAGCCCGAATCACATGACTAAGCTGGCTTCATATCATCAACATCTACACGGCAGCACATAACAGAGGCTGGTTGCGTGATTGGGCTAAGTAAGCAAAAGCAGATTAGCTTTCTTCTCCAAGCACAAATGCAAGAACATCTGTTTTATGGTGAAATAATCGAGCTGTGTTTCTGCTGGCCTCGAGCCTATATGTCTGTTTTTTTGTGCATAGTGCCTATTCCCATGCATTCGTCTAGATTTTCACATGTGGAACTAATAATGTGCGGTGGTATTTTTAGAGCTAATACAGAAAGATCTGTTAGACAGCTTTCGGGTGCAAGTCACAATTCATTTACTAAGCTAATACTTTACATATTAGGCCGTCGTTAATGGATTCGCAGTTATATGCCTGCGCTTCGACGCGAGCGAATCAGGGAAGAGGATCAGACATAAATCTTTTCGGAACACTTCCAGTTCCATTTGACACCATTGCTATTTGCGCATGTTTCGGTAAACTTTTAACGAAGTCCAAGGAATTCATTTTTCATGTTTTAACTAAGGTGTGTGTTTATGTTCATCATTGTCTGAGATTTTCAGACAGTCAAAACACTAGAGGACGGAACATTCCACCTTGTCCAAAACGAGAACCGAGGGCTTTGATCTGGTTTTTAAGAAAAGAAAAAAAAAATGACCGGTACCACATAGACGGCATATTTTTCGGTGCAGGACTGGAAAGTCAATCTGTCAGCTAATGCATTTACTAAAAGTGGGAGCAGGCGAGACAGAATGAAAATGTGATCCTGGAACCAAACGGCAGCGGAAAATTGCCCCCTGGCAGCACAAAAGTATTTGGGATCTGTTATTTTTGTTCAAAGAACAATAAACCACCTAGAAATTAGGAACCTAAAAAAAAAAAAAAAAAACCCAGCCTCCCATACGTCCCCCTTTCCATTGGTAAGGAA
>JAFFST010047228.1:0-12500 GCA_022414735.1 Noturus placidus | reverse complement strand
CCTTTTTGAAATATTTTTTGAATGCTGTAAATAATGTACATACTTTTTTGTACAGTTTAAGTTAATTTAAATTTAAAACCGTTGTCATTGTTATTTGTCTTGCTTCACTATGTGTGTAATGATAGCTTCCCCCTCCTACCCTCTAACCCCCCCCCCACACCCTTCTTGCTGACGTGACTGTTCTTGTTACAGTTCTTGTATTAATTTTATTGAGAAGTGTGACCAAAACGTTACATGTTTTCAACTTGTTTGTAGTTTGAAATAAAATGTTATATATTTTTTATATAAATGCTGAACGTGAGTCTGGCCGTTTCATGTCATAAACACGCATTTTTAATATTTTAATTACAGCTCTGATGTTCAAACGTCCGGCGACGCCCCATACATTCAAATGATGATCTACACACTTCTATTATTCTCTACACAAATATGTCACATGACCACAAAACCATTATTTCACTAGCGTGTACACGTATACGTAGTATTTACTATATTACACTGAAATTGACCCTTAACCTCAGGAACCAAAAGGAAACCTTTTGGCACTTTTCTTTCTTTCTTTCTTTCTTTCTTTCTTTCTTTCTTTCTTTCTTTCTTTCTTTCTTTCTTTCTTTCTTTCTTTCTTTCTTTCTTTCAAAAAATAAATAATACCAACCAGCCAAGTGTCCCTATTTACACACACTCACACTATTTCAGTGGTCTGAGACTGTAGGAACTATAGGAAGAAATTTACACAGGAGCCAGACAACACACACAACCAAGGGCGTAACCATGTTATGGACATTGGGGGGGTCCAAGCGCTAACCCCCCCGCAGCCAAACTTCCAAAATTTGATACTGAAATTTTGTATATGTAGAACATAGGTATAGGATTACAGTTACTGTTTGAAGTCACGTGGTTTCTGAGTGATAGAAGCTCCCACAGCATGAGGAAACTGATCAAATACATCACCGAACTTGCGTTGAGTCTGGGCCAAACCAAGTGTACAATTGGAGGTGGGGGCGGGGCATATTTTCCGTAACAAACCTGAATATATTCAAAATAATATAAATAAATGAATAAATAAATAAAATAAATAGAATAGATGAAGAAAAGACAGATCCGTTTGCAGGGAAATTTAATGCGGAACATATAGAGAATATTTTCTCCTGTATATGGGGGGGGGGCAGATTGGTATTTCCTCAACATTGGGGGGGTCACGACCCCCCCAAAGAGTGCGTGGTTACGCCCATGCACACAACACACACATACACATGAGAAATGTGAGGAAACATGGACATACTCCATTTCTGTCTGTGTGTGTGTGCGTGTGTGTGTGTGTGTGTGTGTGTGTGTGTGTGTGTGTGTGTGTGTGTGCAATCTGAGTGTTTATGAAGTAAAGGGATTCTTTTCTCTCTCGCAGATAAGAAAGGTTGACACTGGTCCCATCTGCTCTGGAGATTAATTAATGAATCATTTGAATCACCATTATTATTGGTGAATGGTTTAAAACAGAGATATTGGACATAAGACAGAGGCCAAGCTGGAAGCAACAGACAAGGTAGAGGAAGAAAATGATGTTACAGGTTTGCTAGGAACCCAAGTTTCAAACACTAACTCATGCATAAGTTCAGTTTCCTCTTGTATTATTATTATTATTTTTTTTTGGTGTATTTATGCAAGAAGTACATGAAGACCAAACTGCTTGAGCGCCTTAATTTCCCCAAAATGACTATATGTATCTTCCCATTTATTTTAAATGAGCCATGTGGATTTTTTTTTTTCGGTTTCGGTTAATCGATCCAGAACACCTCAGCCGAAGCTGGATTCTGTCTATTGAATTACCACACACACTGCACATACTGAAATGTTACTGCCCTCTGGTGCACAAACACACTATAGGGCTTTCTAACAGGTCATATGTGTACAGGACATCATTTACTGTTTTTATTTTAAAATAAAAAAATGGAACAAAGTGAGTTAATTAAACTAGTCCCTCCTGGTTTGAACAGGATGACATTTCCTTGGTGGGTGGGATCTACAGTTCAGCTTTGACCCTATCAGAAGACACAATGTGAGGATGATTTACAGAATAATTTACAGACTGAGAAGTAGATCTTGTACACAAAGTAAACCCATGCACTCGTCAAGGTTTTTCAACATTTTCCAAAATCTATCATTAACTGAATGATATAACTGAATTGCCGTAACTCACTTAAGGCTTTATGGGATCCTATGATAATCCAATGTTGATCCTATGATGATCCTCTGGTGATCCTATGATAATCCTATGGTAATCCTGTGGTGATCCCATGATTATCCTATGATGATCCTATGGTGATCCTATGGTAATCCTCTGGTGATCCCATGGTAATCCTATGGTGATTCTATGATGATCCTATCTTGATCCTATGATGATCCTATGGTAATCCTCTGGTGATAATATGATGATCCTATCTTGATCCTATGGTAATCCTATGGTGACTCTATGATGAACATATCTTGATCCTATGATGATCCTATGGTAATCCTCTGGGGATAATATGATGATCATATGATGATCATATGATGATCCTATGGTAATCCTCTGGTGATCCCGTGGTGATCCTATGGTGATCATCTGGTGATCCTATGGTGATCCTATGGTGGTCCTATGGTGATCCTATGATGATCCTATGGTAATCCTATGGTGATCCTATGATGATCCTATGGTGATCCTATAATGATCCTATGGTGATCCTACAGTGATCCTATGATGATTCTATGTTGAGCCTATGATGATCCTATGATAATCCTATGATGATCCTATGGTAATCCTATGGTGATCATATGATGATCCTATGGTGATCCTATGATGATCCTATGTTGATCCCATGATGATCCTATGGTAATCCTCTGGTGATCCTATGATGATCCTATGATGATCCTATGATGATCCTATGTTGATCCTATGATGATCCTATGTTGATCCAATGATGATCCTGTGTTGATCCTATGATGATCCTATGATGATTCTATGTTGATCCTATGATGATCCTATGTTGATCCTATGATGATTCTATGTTGATCCAATGATGATCCTGTGTTGATCCTATGTTGATCCTATGATGATCCTATGTTGATCCTATGATGATCCTATGATGATTCTATGATGATTATATGATGATCCTATGATGATCCTATGGTGATCCTATGATGATCCTATGTTGATCCTATGATGATCCTATGATGATTCTATGATGATTATATGATGATCCTATGATGATCCTATGGTGATCCTATGATGATCCTATGTTGATCCTATGATGATCCTATGATGATTCTATGATGATTATATGATGATCCTATGATGATCCTATGGTGATCCTATGATGATCCTATGTTGATCCTATGATGATCCTATGATGATTCTATGATGATTATATGATGATCCTATGATGATCCTATGGTAATCCTATGATGATCCTATGATGATCCTATGGTGATCCTATGATGATTCTATGTTGAGCCTATGATGATCCTATGATAATCCTATGATGATCCTATGGTAATCCTATGGTGATCATATGATGATCCTATGGTGATCCTATGATGATCCTATGTTGATCCCATGATTATCCTATGGTAATCCTCTGGCGATCCTATGATGATCCTATGATGATTCTATGTTTATCCTATGATGATCCTGTGTTGATCCTATGATGATCCTATGTTGATCCTATGATGATCCTATGATGATTCTATGATGATTCTATGATGATCCTATGATGATCCTATGGTGATCCTATGATGATCCTATGATTATCATATGTTGATCCTATGATGATTCTATGGTAATCCTATGATGATCCTATGATGATCCTATGGTGATCCTATGATGATTCTATGTTGAGCCTATGATGATCCTATGATGATCCTATGATGATCCTATGGTAATCCTCTGGTGATCCTATGATGATCCTATGATGATCATATGTTGATCCTATGTTGATCCCATAATGATCCTATGGTAATCCTCTGGTGATCCTATGATGATCCTATGATGATCATATGTTGATCCTATGGTGATCCTATGGTGATCATATGGTGATTCTATGATGAACCATACGGATCATAATGCGGTTCGACTTCCTGCTGACGGAGGTTATAGTGGGATTTAGTCCTCGCTTCATCTCTACCTAAAGAGAACGATGCAGCAGTGCTTAAATCTTGTAGTCTGTCCAGCTTGCTTACCTCCTCATCTGTACACTCTGCTAAAACAGATCCGCTTCCAAAGGGTTACTGCGTACACCACAGACATTTTGAAATCGCGGTTCTGTTTACTCAGAAGCTGTCGTTTAATTTTCCAACAGCAGCTCAGACAGTAACAACTTACACCAGAGTGTTTACTGTATAGTGCATGAGTTAGCAGTGCTCTAATATAACAAGCAAACTTGTTGCATCATTGTTATTGTTTTTATCATTTTTTATTGATGGAAGGAGTCTCCGTCATCAGGAGCTTTATTACAACAATCAAAAAGAAAGAATAAACGATCGAAATCCAAATGAAATGGCATCTGAAATCAAAACCTTATAAAGAATACAGGAACATGAGCTGGTATACTGTGTACTGTATATTCACACGGAGATAAATGAGAGTTTGTAGGAAGCAGATGAACATATTAGTGTAAGATGAACATATTAGATGAACATGTATGTCAACAAAAGTAAAAAATCATGAATACAGTCATTTTTTAACAACGCCAGGAATGAGACACATTTTTTTTTTGATTAAGAATTATTTAGATTATAAATGTACCCATGCTATATATGTTGTTATATTCTATTAACTGTTTATTTTATCTTACTGACATAAAAGCCTAATCCTGGTCGCTTTCCTGACTACTAGTTGCTGTACTTGAGGGATACAGGTCCTCAAACGTGTCATCCACAGCCTGTAGGATGCTCATAACGGCGCTCAGGAGCAGAATGTCAGTTTTACAGTCCACGGTCAGCTGGGAAACATAGTTCTTCACCGGCAGAACATAGGACAATGGCAATCCTAGCATCTCAGCTGCTTTCTGCATCTGTGTACAGATGAGAGAGAGAAAAAAAAACAGTAAATGTTTTCAAAATATATCCTTAAATAATATTATACCACACAGAAGAATATGATCCACTTATAATTCAGGAAATATATTTTGCGAATCAATGTTTTCAGCAGGAAAGGGCCATCGATGTGACTAGCCAATGGGGAAATCCTGATGCAGGACACAAGCTAGTAAAAGAGTGAGGTTAACAAATTAGCGTATAACAATCTAGTGCATACCCGTCCAAATCTTTTATACTAATAAAGGATAAAGATTTCAAGAACTTTATCGCCATATCACAAGCTGAAATTCGTGTCATTCTTGTGGAAATATGCAAATGAAATTTTGACGTCAATGCGGTATAGTCGGTTGTGCCTCATTTATGAATCGTGCAGTAAAGATGCATGCAAATTATCTGAACCGATCTTAACAATTACTGCTAGGTGTACAAAAGTTTTTACACACTTATTCACAGCGTGTACACTGCACAGTTGATTGGCATTTGGCGACACCCACAAATCTCCAGCAACCAACAATGTCAAGCATATTTCAACAGAAATTAATTTCAATTGATTAAGGTCTTGAGCTAGTTTAAATCTCACGATTGTTCGGGCGAATGAGCAAGACCCGTAAACTCTTAATTCCTTGGATTGCTGGCTCTTTCGATCGTCAAGTCGTTTTGCATAAAAGCATCTGCCGGACGTATAAATATAAGACTGTCGTACCTTATCCTGCACAGTTCGGCTGGAGTAGACGTACTTCAAGTCCTCCTGTACTGTCGGACACACCTGCTCCACATGAGTCAGCAAAATCAGCAGAGGGATTCCTGGAGAGTGTGAAAGACCAAGATGGCTCAAAAGACTTCAAAAATCAACAATCGATTATCAACCTTTATCAACACTAATGATGAAATTACCCTACAAAAAACAACAGAGTAGAAAAGCCAGGATTGTAAACCAGGCTGGTGTGACAAAATGGAATTGAACATCATTATTATAATAACTGTTTATGCTAATAAAGGCAGCAGTTAACACTGTTTAAATATTATGTAAAATACCATGTATTGTAGTGTTATATCTAATGTTTATCCTGTCCATGACCTGTCAGACCACCAGGGGACACCCTCGCTCACCCTTTAATCTTCTTCTTTTGTTTCCTGCTCCGATTACCCACACCTGTTTTATATTTTCTAATTTGTCACCTAATTTAAGTTCTGTGTTCCCTACTTGTTTGTTGGAGCATTATTCTTGTTTTTCTACATGTGTGGTCAAATTTTTTGGTTATGTTTAGCCCTGTGTATAGCTTTTGTTTTCAAGTTTAACCTAGCCTAGCTCACTGTTATCCCAGTGTTTGGTTGTTTTTCTGTGATTTGGTCCATTTTAGTTGTTTTTATCCACATTAAAAGGTTCTGCACTTTGCGTCCTTATAAATTAGCATAAACTTTCATTTTATTACCGAAAGTCAATCCTCAAATCTGATTGGTCAGAAGGTGGTAATGGAAGGTAGTTCTGGCTATGAGGCGATCAGATATAAAAAAAAAAAATGTCTGCAATCACTGATCTGATGAAGTTTTCTTTGGGGGTTGGGGGGGTGTTTATTTATCGGCGCTTTGTAACAGTCAGTGGGAAAGGTGTAACATTAAGTTCATGACTGAGGCGTTTAGTCAATGATTATTCGTTGCTATAATAATGTAAGTGATAACAGGAACTAATTTGTTTTGCGGATGTGACAACAGTAAATGAAATAATTTAAAAAGAAAATGTACAATTTGTGTTTCTTTAAAAGAAGTATGCAATTTCTGTAAAACTGCTGTAGTACAAGAGGAATAAAACAGTTTGGGACATGCTGTTATAGGAAAAGAATCAACTTTGGGGGAGGTAACAGTAATTCTGCTTCATCACATCACCCCTTTGTTGAATATCTTCCTATAACAGCATGTCTTATCCCTTAATTATCCTCCACCAACATGTTTTTGACATGGTTGGAATAGAAAGTGGTTAATGCAGATGTTACGCAGCTATAAGCATGAGAACGTTGAGGTAAAATCACAGGATAACGTCTCTCTCACCCAGGTCTGATATGGTGGTGCGCAGCTTCCTGAGTGTGGATTTCAGGTTGCTGGGGTATGATGTCAATTTGACAGCATCAAGCACGAAGAGGACGCAGTGAACCTGCTCATTTAGGGAAGGGTTTGCTTTGTAGCCACTGACTGCATCAGTGACTGGAACATCGGGCTGGAACTGGAGCAACAGAGTGGACAGTGAGCTCTAACATCTTAGGCACACATCAGGAAGCTATATAAAACAAAACTGCTTCAAAAACCAATTTTTTAAAAATTATCAATAATGTACGACAAGTCATCTATAATGTATAAAAAGCAGTAAATGATGTGATCACCCTTTGCCACTGGCTCTCGCTTACTTCTCGGAGTTACAATTTAACTAAAGAATAGCTTTTTCTTAACAGTACTGTATCTTGTATGATGAAATGACATCATCAACATCAGTACTTGTTTTATGCTATAAATCTATCATTTTGATGTGAGATAACGCTGAATAGCAATCTTATCGCCGACTTCTACTCCGTGTCCAAAGCTGTACCTTGTATCCTTTTGGGACGTGACCTTTGATGACAGCCAGTGTGTCGGAGAAAGAGAGACCGGTAGAGTAATCTTCTCCTATTCCCATCACATCACAGAGACTCAGAACAGTTGGAGAACCTCCTTTCTTTCCATTGATATCATAGAGAGTCAGCTGTGGAAAAGAAGAAACGGGTAACTGAGTGCTGCTTTTCTATATTGTTCGAGGTCATTAATCCAACATACCCTAGGAGTGGCTTAGATATAACAACAAATACGTAAGCGCTGAAAAACTTCCATTTATTGAACCCAAGACATGGCAGTAAAAGTAATGATGTATAATATGGGTGTCATGTATGCATGTTGATTTATTTGTTTGTTTATTTCATTGGGAATAGCAACTGTCTGTAATTCCCTTGTAGATATTTCCACAACCTTCTTGGTGAACCCATTTTTTGCCGTGCCGACGTTGGGAAGATGAACGATCCGCTTGTACATGGTGGATCTGATGGAGTTGACGAAGCAGGATTTCCCAGAACCCACCGGGCCCAAGAGCAACACCTTCACCCGTGACACTGGATAGTTCAATGGCAGCTTGTAAGAGACAAATTCCTGCCTGAGGTTTTCCCTTGCCCTAAACAACACAGACAGTTTAATAATAGGAGGAACAAGCAGTCATTGTTTGGCCTTGTCCAGACCAACCCATATAGACACCATCATTTTCCACTTATCCCACTTACAGGTCGGGTTCATGTTATAAATCCTTTTTTTTTTTTTTTTATTCTTAGTAAAAATGACTGTTTAAAGTCATGCTTAGAAACTTATAAGCAGATATAAAATCAAGCTCTCACATGAAGATTCATGTGCCATGAAAAAAGTAATAATATTATTATTAATTATATATATATATATATATATATATATATATATATTTGTAAATTTTATTTACTTATTTATTTATTTATTACTAAGGTTCACTAGAGTTAGTCACTGGATTTTTGATTTCCATGAGCTGTAAGCATAATCATAGAGATTAAAAATAAATACATTTCAAAAAGGCTTGAAATATTTCACTTTATGTGTAATGAATCTAGAATATATGAAAGTTCCTTTTTTTTATTAAATTACGGGGGAAAAAATTACTTTTCCAATGATATTCAAATTGTTTTAAGCCGCACCTGTATACCTATATCTGCATAAATATGACCTAAAACGTCTTCAGATTTTCAGTATAATCCTAGATGTGCACATACTTTTGTCACTCACTGATATGTAATATTGGATCATTTTCCTCAATAAATAAACAACCATGTATAATATGTTTGTCTCATTTGTTTAACCGGGTTCTCTTTGTCCATTTTTAGGACTTGTGTGAAAATCAGTTGATGTTTTGGTTCATAGTTATACAGAAAATTCTAAAGGGTTCACAAACTTTCAAACACCACTGTAAAAATCAGCTGCCAGTTCATTTCATATATAGACCTACAATGACACGTGACTGCACAATTGACTGTATAAGCACCCTGTCTTTCACAAGGTCCTCAATGATCACCACTAAGCAGATATTATTTAAGGTGTGGAGTGCAGCTGATATGTTACTGTATGTTGCGCCTGTATGAGTGTGTCAGGCAAAACGGCATTGCACCACCCTAATATCTTATCAAAGATAGTCCTAGTTGACTGGCAAAAAGACAGACCGTTTAACAACGTTGTATTACAAAATTTCCAGTAAAAGTGTGAACCCGACACACTGTATTTTTATGTTAATATACAGTCTCTGAGATCTGTGACTTACGGATCTGTCCAGGACACTTCTCTCCAAGGGGTCGGCATAAATTCGACCACATCTGAAATAAAAACAAACATCAATCTGGCATTAGTTATTGAAGCGTTCCATGAGTATTTGAAATGATCTGAATAACCTTGATATCTAAGCAGCCCTGGCAACGTACAGTCCTTACATAGAGGAAAAGGAAAGAGTTTCTGGCTCCCCGGTTTTTTTCCTTCCTTGACCTGAGCTCTACAGTGTGACCATTTCACTCGCATTTGTGACTGAAAAGTACTTTATGTGACTGTGAAAAAATATTTATTTACACCGGTACGAGTGACCTGTTCAGAGTTGTATAATACAATCAGAATATAACTCCAAAATGCATCCACACCGCACAACAGTTACTTTCACACTGCTTTTCATCTCCTCAGTCAAATGTGTAAATACTGCAAAGAAGCCATTATGATGATGAGATTAACTCTGTCCATCATCTGCTTCTCTCGACTTCCCGATCTAACAACCGCTATCTTTTATTGATCCTGCAAAAAGACCTGCGACTGTGACCTGCTCATGTAGACACAGCGGTAAAGTAATAATAATGCTAAGGTGGGTTTAATAAACAAGGTGGGTTTAATTATTTAATTAAGAAGAAAACCATTCAATCCAGTACAGGTCATTTTGATCCCCTTTATGCATTCGTGAAGGTGTTTTTTTTTTTTTTTTGGTTCATGCATTGTACGGTTAAATATCAAAACTCTAAAAGGTGTGCATCACACCTGACACCTAGGCGAACACTTTACAGTTGGTTATATAACTGTAAGTCAATCCCTTAAAATTCTATTGAAGTTAGAATGTCGTATGTAACTTTAGGTATCTGTGAATATCAAATGTCCAACGTCAAGCCAACTTTATTCCAGTAACATTGCCCCTATAAAAGCAGTAATAGTGTAGATGGTTAAAAGATGTAAAAAGTTGGTTAAATGTACCTTGGACTCGGTGCAGCTCCACATCGACACAGTAAATGTTTTTCTCCTGTGCCCATGTAGTGCCAAAGGTCTCATCTGTGCAGAAGTTCACATACCAGAAGCCATTATCCAACTTGAAGTTTAAGCAGTTTCCAAAAGAGATAGATTGCGCAGAGTTGAGCGTTCTGACTTTAACCGAAGCTTGTTGAGTGCTGACCCTGATAGCTTCTGCAGGCTTTATCACCGGAAAATGTTTGGCATCATGCTCATCCATCTCAAACACAAATGCCTCGGTGTCAGAAAACTCAGCCCCCTCTGTCAGGAATTTACCAGTGAAAGCTCCTCTGACTGACCCTGACTGCAGAAACACTGAGAGCAGAAATTTGCCAGATTTGTCGAAGCTGGAAAGGAACCGATTGACGGTGGCCCCATGATGACTGCTCTTGTACAGAAGATGAAAACGAACAGGACTGGGGAAAAACTTCTGCAGCCTCACCTCCTTCTCACTGCCCAGGGAAGACACGATGGAAGCCATAATGAAGAAAGTTATTCTGCAGAGAACAATACAAATAGCAGAACAATACAAATAGCAGAACTATACAAATAGCAGAACAATACAAATAGCAGAACAATACTAAAAGCTTGTAAAGAAAGTGCCCCACAGAGAGACAGAGTGAGTGGAAGCCTGTGAGGAAACAAAACCGAAACTTTACCAGCTATCAGTCCAGTGCACTGTAAAGGGGGGGGGGGGGGGGGGGGGGGGGGGTTGCACGGGTCTCTCTAAGTTTCGTTCTTTCAGTGCCTATTTCTGTAAGTTGCATATTTGCACCAGTAGATGGCGTCATTGAGTGTTCTTTTAATTATTATGTGATAAGATTCGTTCTTTCATTGCCTATTTTTGTAAGTTGCATAGCATGGCATCAGTGAGTGTCCTTTTTTTTTTTTTCGATATTATGAGTTCACTCAATACTTTCATTTACAAACGCTAAGTTTTCAAGAGACAACCCAGATAGCAGACCAACACTGAATCAACATTGAATCAGTGTTAATGCATCAACCAAACCATCATTGAATCACTGACTCTGTTTTCAGGGTGCTGTCCTGTGTGTACCATCCTGACGCTTATTATTTTCCTATTACAGCAGAGCCCAATGTGTGTTATTCCTTTTATACCACACCGATTTGCAAATTATTACAAATTTGCATTTACTAATGAATACATGTAATGCTTTTTAAACATTTTTAGTCACATTACAGCTATGCAAAGTCCACGAGACAAGTTTCCATGATCTATTGGATTATAGCAGCTATATACTATTATTCCCTCACCAGACCCCCCCCCCCTTTTCTCTTTCTTGACGATAATAAGACAAAAAAGTATTTCCTAACAGAACATTTCTAAATATCAACGATGTAGATAGATAGATGGATGGATAGGTTTATGTTATATCCGGAGCTATTGTCAGAGCTGTGACGTTATAGAAAACTCAGATTCAAGAGTTTAACCACATGGTATAAATATAATAATTAATATACTGTACATAAGCATAATAATATATCAATGTCTCTGTAACATGCTTGGTAGAAAGTGTTCTCAGTCTATGTTCCCAGATGGGCCACACACCGTTCTGGCTCTCCCATTTTCCCCTGACCATTTCTGAAGTTTCTTTAAACAGTTCAAACAATGATTTTTTGAACTGTTGTTGTGGATAAAAATCAATCTTTAAGTCAAAAGAAATCTTGAGAGTCGGAGAGCTTTCTGGAAGTCAAAATCAAAAAGTTTTATTGAAAAAACACAGCATGCGGGGGTTGTCGGCCGAGAGAACCCCGTTCGTACACAAACACAGCTATTTAAGCGCACACAATAACTCTTCCCCTAGGCGTGGCATTAAATCACCTGGACCAATCATCATTGCCCCAACTAGTTCCTTTTCACCCATAGGCTGATGAGTGTGTGTGTAGGCGCATGCACAGTATGTTATCTGTTTCTTCAAATGCTAGTCTTCAAAGGGCTAGTCTTTTCCAGAGGTGAGAAAATGAGACGCCGGATAGTCTCGTCCTTGTTCTTTGAAGTCTTATCACTTCCGTGGACACAGACTAGCAAATTCTGGGGGTCTTTGTCTTTTTGCCTTTTGCCC
>JAFFST010047226.1:3298-25360 GCA_022414735.1 Noturus placidus | reverse complement strand
TCATGATTGTGTCCCACCTGTTGTTGATTCTTCACAAAAAATTACAGTTTTATATCTTTATGTTTGAGGCCTGAAATGTGGCAAAAGGTCGAACAGTTCAAGGGGGCCGAATACTTTCGCAAGGCACTGTATATATATATGACACTAACGATTAAGAAGACAGGGTCATACCCGGGTTTGCCGTTTGCAGTATGGCCAGGGCTTTCCCTCCCGGAGCAGAGCACAGATCCAAAACGCTCTCCCCGTCCCTCACGGACAGAGCCAGCACGGGCAGCAGGGACGCAGCGTTCAGCAGGTAGTACTGCTTCAGCCAGCCCTCCCGATGTCTCTGCATGGGCAGACGCACTGCATCTTTATGGATTAGACACTGAAAAGCCCGGACTTTAGGAGAATCTGGTAGAGAGAGAAGGCTGTAATATCCGAGCGATTTTAAGACAGCCTTGACATCCAGATGCTCGCTGAAGCGATTCAGTAGGACGCCATACTGCCAACAGTGAGGATTCAGCAGGACCTCCCTAAATACAAAATAAAATAAAATCAAACTGGGAGATCGTACAGTGCTTACATTCTTCGACAACCTTACTTTTTAGTCATCTAAAATGTATTAGATATTAGCTTCCTGTATATTTATGTGTCTGTGAGTGTGTGTGTGTGTGTGTGTGTGTTACTCCTTCGTTCACTCCTCTGACCATCCTGTACGCCTTCCCTTCATGCATATTTTATCGTCTTCAAGGTCATGTTGATATAATTCCTCACTTCCTGTCCTTCGTTGTAGTTATCTGTCGGCCAGGTTACGAATCGATCCTGCTCTTGCATGCGAACGTGTTTAAAACCCTGCATCTGAGGACCACAGTCTCGGGACGAGAGCGGTATGTTAGTTGGCGCTTCGTTCGTGCACGCCGATCAGCTCCGCGTCAGATTATACCCACGTCTGCTGGTTGCTCGGAAGGCGTCGACATGTTTTCCAAGACAGCAGTTACAAACGTTTAATTAATTACTTTATTTATTTATTTTTAATCACAGGATTGATGAGGGGGAAACTGTCTAACGCGAGTAAGCGAAACTCGCTTCACGGACGTTCCACACCGTTAAATGCAACTATACGTAGGTAGAATAAACGATCGTTGACGAATAAATTAAACAAACAGCCTATTGCGGTGGTATAAGAGGAATGAAGCGCTTTTGGGACTTGAGGTTATGGGGAATCATCCACTTTAGAATTTTAAGACTTGTCATCACCCTGTCGTGGATGATTTCCCCATAACAGCACGATAATCTGATGTGTTTACATTTATTCATTTAGCAGACGCTTTGATCCAAAGCGACTTACTAATGAGAGCACATTCACACACCAATGTTAGCACAGCTTCCATGCAAGGTGCTAGCTTGCCATCGGGGGCAACTTAGGGTTCAGTGTCTTGCCCAAGGACACTTCGGCATGGGATCACCCGGGCCGGGATTCCAACCACCAACCCTACGATTAGTGGACAACCCGCTCTACCGACTGAGCCACAGCCGCCCACGTATACTACAACGCAGACCTTCACATGCCAATCAAATTCACTTCTGATTAAAGGTCATTTACACCAGCACTGATGTTCTTAGTAGCAAGTGTGTAGCTTGTATCCAATTCCCTACATGTGCATGAAATCCTCAGGTCATTTCTTTCTTGTTGTCTTACTGGATATGAAATGTTCATACAGAAGGTAAACCACCACCACCACCTTTTTAATTGTGTTGACGGTAAACTGCTCTAGCGCAGTGGTTTTCAAAGTGGGGGCCTCAACAATTTGGTGTGAAAAATACATTCTAATACTCAGAGAACCACACACTCAGTCCATTCCTAATGTCATGTGAAGATGTAATTATTAATAAAGAAAAAAAATGTGGATATATTTAGAAGTATTTTAATGTGTATTAAAGACATCTTCCAAAGGGGGGGGGGGGGGGGGGGTATGGGCTCTGTCAATGTTAATGATATTTGGGGGGCCCTTGCCCTGGAATAGTTTGGGATCCACTGCTCTAGCTCATGTCCCACCTTGCAGAAAGCCAGACTTGTCCCAGCTCCTCTCTGTACTGTGTGTTCAGATGCTCCAGCACTGACTCACACACTTTCCTCTCAGGTCTGCAGAGTGTGTGGTGTTGGACGGAGAGCTGGAATAAAACCGTTAAGCGAGGTGAGAACTCTTAACAGTGCAAGCAAGAGACCGCGACACGTGACCTGCGGGCTTTAAAGCCGAGATTAAACCGGAACTAACCCCGGTGTGAAGTGCTCGCCGGATTCGGTTCGGCTCGCCGGAGACATGGACACTGCTGAGGCGTCCACTTCTCATCGGACTGCATGCTGTGGAGACGCTGGTTTTGGACAAACATTTTAACGGCAACATTGATAACGCATTATCGACCGATAGTGAAACACCGGGTCCGTCAGCGTAATGTTTCCGTCAGAAACGCGGATCGTCATTATTCGTTCCGCCGTTGTGTGCTCATGATGAAGGGTTCCGCAGGATACGATTTTTAATGCAACGAGTCCATGTGACGATTCTACTGATAGTCATTTCTATAGTATGCTGCCGTATACATTAACAAAGTGTAAATACTATAATATACCACTTTAATGTAGTAATTTCTAGAATATATAACAGTATTTATTGTCACAGGTGGGAAACAAACCTCAGGGCTGTAGCAGGTGCTCTTGTGCTCTCTGCCTCCCTCTGCTGGACAAGTCGTGGTGTGACTATTGACTACAGCTTCTCACTATAGTTAATACTACAGCATGCTCTAGTATACATTAACAGAGTATAGTGAATACTATACTATACTACAGTATACCACTGTACATAACTGATACAAAAATACTGTTTTTATAATTAAGGCTTTTCCTTATATTACACACTTTTGCAGACGTTCACCGATCCTATTGGTTAGGCATTTGGTTGATTGAACGCTAGCAAGTTACGCAAGACATAATACATCAAAGGTGTACTGGCAACAGAATGTCTAATCTAATCCAATATTGATCCTTCGCTACTGATAGCAATGCTTAGCTTCAGATTGGTCAATACCTGCTTACTACATACAGTATGGACTGTGCTTGGAACAAGTAACATAGCCTACATCAATGATTTTATTTGAATTCCTTTATTTGTTCCCAATAAAGCAGTGGGCTTAGAAGTTACTGTCAGCTGCAGTGATACAGGGTAGTGGGTCCCAAAAACTGGACATAACCTCTGAGTTAGATTTTATATAGGATACGTCCCCCCCCCCCCTTTTTTTTAAATACTGATGTATATAAACATTGGCGGTAAATGTTGAGGATATTTTCTCTATGAATGCCTTTTGATATGTATTTGTGTTTAAAACTTTTATGTAGATTGTGTGTGTGTGTGTGTGTGTGTGTGTGAAGCATGCCTGGGTCCTGTAATAAGTCATGGGAATGGTTTGGGTGAAAGTTCCAATATTAAACATACATATCAAAAGGCATTCATAGAGAAAATATCCTCAACATTTACCGCCAATGTTTATATACATCAGTATTTAAAAAAAAAAAGGGGGGGGGACGTATCCTATATAAAATCTAACTCAGAGGTTATGTCCAGTTTTTGGGACCCACTACCCTGTATCACTGCAGCTGACTGTAACTTCTAAGCCCACTGCTTTATTGGGAACGAACTGCATTTGCAACAATAACACTGAAATCACGCGGAAAACACGTGTTAGACCTCAAGTCGCCTTTTAAGGAAACGGACAGAAAAGAGCAGATCTGAAGAGCACCGATATGAAAGCAGACCCCAAATGAATAAAAATATTTATGCGTTTAATTGCATTCATTTGAAAACATGGATAAAAAGTGCATGTAACAAAAAAAGAAGAAAAAAGCTATGAGAGATATTAGAAAAAAATAAAGGTTACATATTTGAAAACACATTCAATCAGGAGTGTCAAATATAAAATGTTAAATTCGTGATGGGAAACACAGGGTTAAAAAAAAAACCTCTAAATAAATAACCTACCGATGCAGTACATACAGTACATACCCACAGTGCCTTCCACTAATATTGGCACCCTTGGTAAAGAAGTCTGTAAAAAAAACTGTCTATTGTTTAACCTTTTGATCTTTTGTTCAAAGAATTCACAAAAAAATACTCTACTCATGGATATCAAACTGCAAACACAACGCATGTTTATATATATAAAAAAAATCTCTCTTAAATATAGGTGTGCAACGATTATTGGCAACCTTTTATTCAATACATTGTGCTACCTCCCTTTACCAAGATAACAGCTCTGTCTTCTCTTCTAATGCCTGATGAAGTTGGAGAATACATGGCGAGGGATCTGAGACCGTTCCTCCATACAGAATCTCCCCTGATCCTTCAAATTTCAAGGTCCACGCTGGATCTGCTCATATTTACCAAGAGTGCCAATATTAGTTGAGGGCACGGTATGATGAAATGAATACACCTCTAAACGTGCCATCCGAATGTAGTGTGTGTGAAATGGTCCAGCTTAATTTAGCATTTCATGGTAATGTGTTTCTGCAAAACATGATTTCAACAATAGTCTCAACGGTTACAATTAAAAAAACTAAAAAACGAACACTGCTCTTTTCAAACGAAGCACTACGCTGTAGTCCGTACAGGCTTCGGCTTAACAACAGAAACACGTAGTGTGTATAAACCAGTGAAAGTGAAATGCTTCTCGGCGCGCTCGTTATAGAATTCCGCTGTGCGTTTCCCATCGGGAAAATATTCACTTTAAAAGAAAACTCCACCCTGAAACATGTTCAATATCTGCGAGGTGCTTATTCGTTGGTTGGTTCTGTTCATTCTTTCTGTGAGAAGTTCTGCTTGAAGAATACATTTCAAACAAAACAGATAATCTTCAGCTTCTTTTCCTCACTCACCATTTCTGTAGTGCATTCCTGTAGTATTTATTAATGAGAAATTCAGCGTAGTGGTGGAGACGTCGGTGCAAAACCCTGGACTAAAAAAAAAAAAACCAAAGCCCCAGAATGTAATGCAGCTATACGACACAAAGCTACGTCAGAGACTCGGCTCGGCTAGAGATCTCAGAGATGATGAGTGGTGACGTTGATGCTGGTATCGGCATAAAAGCTTCGGAAGCCGGTCTGTTTAAAGAGAGTGTACAGATGAGGAGGTGAGTGAGCTGGACAGACTAAAAGGACTAAAGCGCCACTGCATCACTCTCATTAGGTAGAGATGAAGCCAGGGCTGTTGCAATGATCAGCAGGTAATCACATTGTGGCATTGTGGGTAATGTAGGAAAAATAGACCAACATGTTGATACGAGACATTTAAACTTAAACTCTGAATTTCCTTACAAAAGAAATCTTGGATGCTGTTGAAGATCACACGTTCATAATAAGGATTAACGTGCAAGACGTTCAGGGTGAATTTTTCCTTTAACAATGTGTTTTGTTGTTAGCTGCTGGTGTGATTCTGGAAGTTGTGGTGGGCATGTACACCAGCAAAATCCTGATAAAAAAAAAAAAAAAGAAAAAAGTGTTCACTTTCAGACCATCTGGAACCCCAGCAGGTTGGAAACGACATCAAATACCAGTACGTTTCATCACCACATGCTCATGCACAAGCCTTCACGTGTTTTTAATCCCAACAGCCTGATAACGAGCGTGTGCATGAGCGGGAGCTAGTTCTTTTCAGCACAGTTGTAGTGTTATTTAATATATACCAATATCTCCTGTCTCAAAAAAGCGCAGATTTCACAGTTATATGTGATTCAGTCTAAAAATAAAGATTTATACACAGACAATTCGATGAACGTTATAATCTTATCGTCGGAGATTATAACGCATCTTCTTTTGGTGGAAAAATAAAATGTCTACTTTTGTAGATCCAAATTCGGTCACTGCTGAAAGTTTCAAATAAACCACGAGTCTCTGTGGAATTCCCAATCCTTGGCTGGTCACATGATGCCTCTGAGCAAGCGGATTGGTTCCTCTCGCCGACACTGGCTGGTGATTGTTGCGTATTTACACGGCACGGGCTTGGAGATGAGAGAAATAAAACAAAAGGCCGTGATTGGTGGAGACGAGGCATCTCTAACCGTATACGAGGGGAAAGAGGAGAAGGTGCTAGGAAATGACATCATGGGTTTCACCATTTGGTCTCTGTCTAATTGCTACAGGTGGGAGGGGCCTGCCATAGAAATCTGCCAATAGGAGAGAATGATGGAAGAAACTTTAGTGAGTGCCACCCTATTAAACAAGCAGTTTGTCTTTTTTTTTTTTTTTTACTTTACTTTATTCCACATAAGTAAAAGTCCACTTGCCTTGACTTGCATTAAAAGCATTTAAACACATGGTCATTCTATACTGGCTGAACCACAAACCTACAGAACAGCTAAAGTAAGTAAAGTACAGGATTATTTCATGGTTTTTTAAAAAAAAAAACAAAGGGGGGATTAGTAGATACTACTGGCCACATTGTAGAAGAGGAGAGATGGAGAGATGATTTCCTATGTCATGAGCATGCATGCTGAAAGTGTGACAGACTGCTGTGGGCGAAAGGCTGTTAGTGATCGAGACAAAGCAATAGGTTAGGAAACAAAAAATAAATAAATAATAAATAAATAAATGGTACTTCACGGTGGCAACATGCATACTGAAAAGTGGGGGTTATAAATAAAGAGTTACCAGAACGCCTTTTATCTCCAAGAGGTTCAAGCTTGGGGAGTCTAGAAACTTTGGGAGTAGCCCATCCAACTACAAACAGAAGTAAACAACAAATCGTAAACTTGTTCTTTTTTTTTTTGTGCGTGTGTTTTTTAAATTTCTTTTTACATTTTTTTTTTTTTTTTTAAATCGATCGTACACTTAGGAAGTCAGGATCACCGTCAGTGAAGAAAAACAAAACAAAAACAAACAGAGCTCCTGTCGCTACCCTAATGGTGATCATTTTCAATAATACCACACAGCACAGTCGAATGCTCGAATCTGATTGGTTAGTCAAAAATGCATGTTGTTTAACAAAGTATTTCTTATAATCGTTGATGTGGTAGAGAAAGCGAGAGAGAGAGAAACAGAGACCGCTGAGGGAATGACTTTACCTCAGCTGTAACTTACTATAATTGTGAGAACAGGAACTAACTAAGCAGAAATATTCTCAGAGCTGATTTTATAGAAAATCAAATCAACACCTTCTAACCAATCACATTTGAGAATTCACAATGAATAGGTAGAAGATAATGAATTATTATATATAAGGGTCAGACAGGACTGTCTAACCTGGTGCGGGAGGTGGAGTCGGGCTCTTGGCAGCGTCGTCCATTACGAGAGGGTCGACTCTGTTTTTCCGCTTGAGCCGTATTTTCTTGAACTTCTTTTTGGTCTGGTCTGTCGGACCTAAGGATTTTTCATTTCCGAGATTGTTACTTTTATTTATCTATTTATTATTTACGTTTTCATCCGAGTGATTAAGGAGTTTCGGGGGTAATTATGTATATTAGTGCACTTCAGACATCATTCAGATGACAGCTAACTCTCTATAGTCTAATCTCGTGGTTTTCACAGAAACTACACAGCCATCGTTAACCTTGGAGTGAAAACACTAAAATACTAAATTAGGCCACTTGTGCTAATCACATTGCGCTGTTAAAACTATTTATTAATACTCCTAATTATTAGTCCGCTGATGGAGCAATCACACTGAAGAGAGGCTGACCTGATTCTGGGCTCTCTGGAGTCTGTCTTTCACTCTCTTCCTCCTCCTCCTCTTCCTCCTCGTCGGCGTCCTGCACAACCTCTTCTCCTTGCTTTTTCATCTCCGTTTCTTGTTTCGACTTTTTTTCATTCTGAAGGAACAAACCAGGACGAAACTAAGCTCTGGCATAAATGTGATGAAGAAAACTATCAGGACTGCTCAAAAAGTGCTTCTCCGCTTAAGCAGAACGCTTACCTCCGCAACAATATGGTTTATTGGCTGGAATGGGTTGGACATATCGGCGTCCTCGGACTCCTCCTCATTTATTTGCCTGCCTTCTCTCTCCGCCTCTTCACGCTCTTGTCTGTCTCTATGAAAAGCAAAAAAAAAAAAAAAAAAAAAAAAACATACAACTCATTAAAAAATTATTTAAAATAAATAAATAAATAAATAACAAAGCTCAAAGTGCGCTACAGAGATCCTTTTTGCCTCAGTACTCAGTCTATAATATATGGAAAGGGAGCTGGGGATTACAATAACCATGTCCATAAGTAATCTCTTCACAATATGTATATTAAATCATATTACACCTCATCTATGACAGCAGCTATACAGCATTAGTGCAGTTTTATATACTAACACACACTCATTCTAATACGTTAAGTGGGCATCATCGCAGCATTCTATTAATTATGCACGTAATGCAGCTGCACTGTTTGACCACCAGGGGTCCCAATCTGCACATCCCAAAGGGTTAAAATATACCAGAGCACGCTGGTGATCTTTATGAAGCATGCCTCTATGAAGCATGCTCGTGATCGCGTTCGTTCCTGGAAAGCCTGCGAGATCTGCACTTGTGAAGTCTATGGTTACAATGACGTTATATAGTTACACGACCATGTTAGAAGATGTTTACAAAAAGAGCCTTCGGTAGCTTTCAACCACCAGCAGAGGCTGCAGAAACCGGCCATTTTAACCAACTTTGGAGCTCTATTTCAGCTAAAGAGCGCATTATACTTCGATTGATTATTTTCCCCAGGTCAGACACTTTAGATTTTTTTTTTTAATTTACTTAGTTTTAAACAGATAAAAACATGTTTTGCACCGTTTATGATTCAGAAATAAACGTTACTTTTTCTTTATTTAAAAATATATAAAAATAATATGAGAATCAATTGTTGTGAATCAAACTGAGGGGGGGTGCTGGCGAATGAATAGCTGGTTGTCTTGTCTCATAGGTGTTCCACAACATAAAATATTTACATTTACATTTATTCATTTAGCAGACGCTTTTATCCAAAGCGACTTACAAATGAGACACACTCACACACCAATGGTAGCAGAGCTGCATGCAAGGTGCTAGCTTGCCATCGGGGGCAACTTAGGGTTCAGTGTCTTGCCCAAGGTCACTTCGACATGGGATCACCCGGGCCGGGATTCGAACCACCAACCCTACGATTA
This sequence comes from Noturus placidus, assembly GCA_022414735.1. NCBI lineage: Eukaryota > Metazoa > Chordata > Actinopteri > Siluriformes > Ictaluridae > Noturus > Noturus placidus. The sequence goes on along the minus strand of JAFFST010047226.1, from coordinate 16,217 downwards.
GTGGATTAGTGGACAACCCGCTCTACCGACTGAGCCACAGCCGCCCGTTATAGTTAAATATAACTATACACGGATAAAAAAGTATGAAGTGTCGTTCGTTTAAAAAAAATGTTATGTCAATTGTAATAGCACTTGGCGTTACAGGAAAATAATCAAGTTTGGGGTGGTAACCTGACCACAACACACCACCCTGCTGTTCATTATTTTGAACAGTCATTCATTCATGGACAAATATTAGATGGTCCCAGACCTCTCCTCTCGAATCTGTTTCACTCGCTCCGCTCTCTCCTTCTTATCCTGCTCCTCTTGTACACGCTGTTCGGCCGTGTCCCTCTGAACGCGCTCCGCAATCGCCTCGTAGTCTTTGGCGATGCTGTTCAGGAGCCACTTCAGGCCATTCTTGATGGACTTGTCGATCTTCTTACCGTAGCCCAGGACTGCCGAGCATGGTTCCTGATAACACAAACCACAAGGACTTTTTTTTCCCTACGTAGTTGCGGAAGGGTCGATCATAAAGTTGTTAAACCCTTCTAGTTATTGTGATGCGTGAATAACTTACAATCTGACACAGACACTTGTTCTCGTTGACAAGCTTTTCGAGTGACAGATTCTCGATGAGGTCCGCTTCAGCCATCGCCCCGTCTTGGTCCTGCTTGTTGGCTAGCCTGAGAGCCAGTCAAAACAGAAAGAGAGAGGGAAAAAAAAAAGAGAGGGTTCTGTAAGTGACAGCGCCAAGTGCGTGATGTTACAAACACATGGGTTAAGACCTGCACTTAAAAGGGGTTGAGAGGATGTGTCATCAAGTGGACGATTCAAGACGTTACTACTTGCGGGTTGAGATGTGATGCTTATTAAACTAGAACATCACAGACTCTAATTGACCACCTTTAAAACAGCATACTGACATAAAGGTGTATAAATAAAGGGCTGGTCCACGACGAGCCGCCATACAACAGTCATCTGACTTACACTAGCACAGGCTTTCCGGCGACGCGAGGGTTCCGCAGCACTTCTGCCATGGTGTCTCTGGCCTCATGGATCCGCTGGACATCGCTCGAGTCCACCACGAACACCACGCCGTATGACTCGGAGTAGTAGTTCTTCCAGATGCCCCGGATTCGCTTTCCCCCGCCGAGGTCAAATATCGTGACCTCGAACTTGCCCTGCTTTAGGTCCACTTTTGAGAAGCCCACCGTTGGGGCCACGTCTAGAGGGCTCTCTGGGGGGGAGGGAGGTATTCACACTGAATACCTATGGCAAGCTATACTGAAATTTGTACAGACATGCGTATACAAATAAAACAATAAATAAAAACTATATGTAATACACAAAAACTACGACCGACGTTTTTTACACTCTCTGTCTGCTGCTCGAACCGATCGCTTTATAATCATCGTTAACATTCGAGTCATCCGTAAAATATTTTAAAACATTTCATAATATAAACGCGTCTGTGAGGGGTTAATGGTGCTGGTCTTACCTCCCTGGATGCCCCGTACTGTGGCGGTTTTCCCAGCATTGTCCAGTCCCACCATCACCAGCGTCACCTTCCTGTAACCACACACACACACACACACACACCTACTGTCTTAACTGTTACGCATATACAGATTCGAACCTACACCACGCGATAAGCAGATCGTTACACCAACAGGGGGTGTACTTCTAAAGCATGTAAACCTCCATAAAGGCCTCTAGCTAATGATCACGAGTACACACAAACCTGCATAGACACTCGGAACCAACAGCATCGTCTCACTAATACTGACCTGCGGCACTTGTGCCACAAAGACATCAAGCGCCCTATCCAAGTGCCTGTCTTTTGCAGCCAGGACTTCATCGATCATTAAAGCGAGGCGAGATGCTCACTACCTGTCCCTCCTTTCCTACCGACTGCCCTGTACCTTCAAAATGAACATGCTCCTGTTCCTCTTGGCCTCGGTTAAACCTGCTGCGCTGGGATTAGACCGGGGATTTCCAACTTAACCCTGCTGAGGAGATCAGCGCTGAAGGACAAACGCTGGTTGCCTGATTGGCAGTTAGCTTACCATGCTAGCATTAAGACTCACAGCGTGTTTTGGAATACTCTGGGGGATCAAACATTAGGGCTCCAAAGCGTCACTTTATAATGTTCGCAAATCAGATGATTTAATTCATGTGACCTAATAAAGAGTAGCTCTCGAAGTTCAAAAGAAACTGAAAAAGTTCTCGGCCCTGAAACCTTTTCCAAAGCGCAACTTTACCGCCGAGACCCCAGAGACACCTTCCATAAGTGTTAAATAATTGTGTCCTCAGAGACGACATCAGAATATAAAACTGAAATACACACACGCGCACACACAGAGGAGAGTGAACTGTTTTGATTTCAGGTTGTCTTGAACAGTGAGAGAGAAGCATGAAACAGGTTCATCTGAGTGATGAGAAAGAGAGAGGATGTGACACTTAGATGATTTGAGAGGTTTGAACTCCTTGCATTCACACATCGAGACACCAAAACGGAGAGCAATTCACGCAATCATACAGACAACAGGCCGAGGGCCTTGGGTAATGTTCACGTCAAACATCAGAATGTGGGGAAAATGTGATCTCGGTGACTTTTGACCGTAGCGTGGTTAGTGATGTCGGTTTAAGTATTTCAGAAACTGCTGATCTCCGGGGATTTTCACGCAAAACAAGTCTCTAAAGTTTACACACAATGGTAAGGGGGAAAAAACAAACAAACAAGAAAACATTCAGTAAGCAGGAGTTCCACAGGCTTCATAATGAGACAGGTTAGAGGAGAATGGACAGATTGGTGCTAGCTGACAGGAAGGCAACAGCAACTCAAATAAGCGCTCTTTACGACCGTGGTGAGCAGAAAAGCATCTCTGAACACACAACACAACAAACCTTGAGGTGGATGGGCTGCAACAAGCAGACGCCCACATCGAGTTCCACTCCGGTCAGCCAAGTACAGGCTAAAGCGGGCACAGAAACTGGACAGCTGTCTTATAACAGGTTACTCCCACATGTCTTTCCCACTCCCGGCCCTGCCCCCAATGTAGTCAACTCAGTGTCTCTTTTCAGACCCCTTTGGTAACTTTAATTTTTATTTACATTTACATTTATTCATTTAGCAGACGCTTTTATCCAAAGCGACTTACTAATGAGACACACTCATACACCAATGGTAGCAGAGCTGCATGCAAGGTGCTAGCTTGCCATCGGGGGCAACTTAGGGTTCAGTGTCTTGCCCAAGGACACTTCGGCATGGGATCACCCGGGCCGGGATTCCAACCACCAACCCTACGATTAGTGGATTAGTGGACAACCCGCTCTACCGACTGAGACACAGCCGCCCATTTAAAAAGAGCCTAGCGGCAAATCTATAAACTGTTTGGGCACGCGTTAGTGACTGTCTTGAACTAGATATGGCTCGCGTTATGGCTGTTGAGAGAGAGGGTTCACTCGACTCACCATCAGTGTGTAAAGAATGTCTGTGTTGCGCTTCTGACCAATCACTGCTCACCACTGTTCCCAACAACCAATCACCGATCACCGTTTATCCCATCTTCGTACAAGTAAGAAAAGCGAGTAGCCGTTTCCTTCAAGAATACTGCTGCTTTTTGTCAGTGTTCTTGAGAGAAAGTATAGTATTCTGTAAATCCACAAAACTGTAGTTTGTGCATGGTTTACTTCCATCAGAAATAAATTATTTTTACAAAATGAATTGCGATTCATCACCATCATCATCAATTTCCATGACACTCTGCTCTATTATGAGTGAAACCTTCGTGGACCTTAATTTGTAATTAGACATACTAACGAGGGCGCACGGTGGCTTAGTGGTTAGCACGTTCGCCTCACACCTCCAGGGTCCGGGGTTTCGAGTCCCGCCAGGGCCATGTGTGTGTGGAGTTTGCATGTTCTCCCCGTGTGTCGGGGGTTTCCTCCGGGTACTCCGGTTTCCTCCCCCAGTCCAAAGACATGCATGTTAGGCAGATTGGCGTGTCTAAAGTGTCCGTAGTGTATGAATGTGTGTGTGAGTGTGTGTGTGATTGTGCCCTGCGATGGACTGGCACTCTGTCCAGGGTGTACCCCGCCTTGTGCCCGATGCTCCCTGGGATAGGCTCCAGGTTCCCCCGTGACCCTGAAAAGGAGTAAGCGGTTGATGATGGATGGATGGACATACTAACGATCACGATGAATAAATTAGTATGCAAATCCCTCCGTGACGTCATAAGGCGACTTTTTGGGGGCGTGGTTTAACTATTTTCCCCTGGGGAAAAAAAAAAAGGAAAAAAAAAAAAAACAGCGTTGTCAACCCCAAACACCACCACCTCGCGCGCGCACACACACACACTCGCCTGTTACCATGGCAACACCAGAGGTATGCCTCTGACGGTAGATCATTTTATTAGTGCGTATTCTTGTAACGGAGTGTGACATTAAGGTGTAACAGGTTATGAAATGAGTCTTACCTGGCAGGCTTTCTCCACCGTTTCAGCCAGCTGCAGCAGTTCCCCATCAGACTGAACATCACAGGCCAGACACATGGACCTGGAAACCTCAGCTATCTCACAGTGAACCTGTCAGAAGGGTTAACTACTGGAAGTGTTAACTGGCTGAGATAAACAGCGTTGTCATTCTCAGTTACATTGACTTAATTAACCAGCCAGAGCTCGAGCTCATTTTAAAACCACAGCATCTTTACTTTCTTCACCATTAACGCAGTTAAGTCCTAGTCAACCAACTAGCTACATCCCATAATATTCAGTTAACTAAACACAATGCTAACACAGCGGCAGTCGACTATTAAAGCTAACCTTTGCTAGCGAGCAGATTCGTAAAATATTAGCAAATGTTCTTATATCTGATAAATGGAATATATTTATCAAAAGCAAAATGAGTTGTTTTTTTAAATGTATATCGCACTATTTAGTAAACTTCACTGCGACTTTCCTAGCTAACGCTTCGTTCAAACGCTCACTACGCTTTTTGTTTACGCCACCGGCTGCTATGGCTGCGGCCGTGATTTCATCAAGAATGCCAAACCGAACACCACCACCCTAACTAGTCTGCCTAAAGAGTGCGCTCCTCCATTGTGTTGAAATACCCTACCTAGTACGCTAGTTTGCAGATTGAGACCTAGCCAATACAGTAGACCGTTATACACAATTAGCGCCCCCGGTGGATGGAACGAGTAAGCATGACTAGCACTGCGCATGCGCAGTAGTGTATCGTTCAATTTATTCCCCCATAGACATAAACATGAGACAAAGAAAACTGGACTCCGTGGTCATACGTGTTTAATTTTTTTTTTCTTTTTGTAGGCCAGAAAAAACTCTTGATATATAAACCCCCTATATTAACCCATCCCAATTATATACGGTTCAAACATTTACATAAAATACAAAAAGAAAGAAAGAAAAAAAAAAAAAAAAAAACAATATGAATAAATTAGTAAATCGCTGCTCTTGTGTAGAACCGTTCAGACATGTCTCGGTTGTGAGACATTTAATTCTTCCCGTTATTGTTTGTTGAGTGGAAAGAGAAGAGCCTTAGAAACATATGTACATCAATGTCATAGAAGGTTGCGCTCTTTTCAAAACCGGTTTAATTCAGTTTAATGTCTTCTTCAGCTTTTACTTATTCAAAATATATATCAGCAAACACTGCTCATTGTTCATCTCGGCTTCCGTTAAGCTTGTGAGACTTGTGTCGTCCTCTGTGCCATCAATATATGCTAGACAAACCTTCGATAAGTCTAAATCCAAGTACAAGGACGAAACGATGGCCAGATTTAGGAGGTTGATTCTTAATCAAATCGGTTCCAAAGTTCATAAATAATCAGATATTTTGCAAATGTACTGGAAATATTCCAAATTTCATTGCCATTGCAATTACATCTATGCCTTACACTTCTTGAAGCAAAAGTCAAATCGTGGTTGAGGTTGAGGCAGAATCCTCATTGCCTCCGGCATTAAACCTAGTTCATATCTTTCGTTATCAGATCAAATACTGCAGCAATCTTTATAAACAATTTGCATGGTAGCTAGCTTGTTACCCAGGTCACACACTGCAAATCCACCGTGGTGTCAGTGATGTAGAACATCACCTCCAACCACTAAACTCCCGGATCTTTGCATCGTAGCAGATGAACTACTGTACTCGATGTTTATTATCCCGTTCCTCAGAGATAAAAAAAAAAAAAAAAAACGATGCAAGGAGGTGTCCAGGCGGTCGAACAAGCTCCATGTTCCCACCCTTTTGTTTATTTTTATTACAATGGTAGTTATGATTTCATTCTTTTGAATGTCCACAGCAGCTTTCAACAGGTCAAACGGGCTCCGTGTATTCAGGAGGCATCTACGAGAAAAGTGTACACAAGTCAGAAAGAAACACAACGTCAACATCACGGGATTTCAAGTGAGTTTACACTGGAATGCTAACAGTGGTGAAAAATGGGGCGGATCCCAACAGAACGTTCCATCCCTACATCAACTTTACAGGCTTCTGCAATCATACCAGAGCAGTGCAATAAACAGGATACACAGAGAAACGTAAAAGCTGAGTAATCTACGATGACTATTTAAAACTCTTCGCGAGTAGTACCCTGATTGGCCAGTTCTGATGAAAGCTTTGTTGAAGGCAAATTCAGCGATTATTAAAAATCCAGTTACAGATTAGCAGAAAGCTAAAAGCACACCATCTTTCAGTTCAGCTGGACTTTTTGAACCCCTAAACACTACACAAAAATAATTTACACTCTTAACACTATCCTAAAAAAAAAAAAATCATTCATAAAATTAAACGCACTTACTTTCATCATCTGAATCGAAGCCGAATAGAGACGTGCATTTTTCTCGGTGCAGCTGGAGCTCTTCTTCACAGTCGAAGGCGGCGTTACAGCGCGAGCAGCTCTGCCTCTTGACTGGGCTGACGTCATCTGTAACGGTGCCTTTGGCGCTAGCAGCTTGGGGCCCCCTCCACTTTTTGGGCATGCTGAGGTACAGCTCGTCCAGGTAAGCTGAAGGAGGAAGTCTGCTGAACGGCTTGACCGCCACTTTCTCGTACTTCGGCTCCTGCTCTTTTGAACCTGTAGGGGGCGCTTTAATGCTAGATTCTTGTTCGTGGTCAGAGTGACCGTTGACGAACCGGGAGCTCTTGCTGCTGTAGTTCACCGAACTTCTATGCAAAGTCAAAGGCTTTTCGTCGTCTAGTTTTACAGGTGCCGGGCTGTTCTTCTGTTCCATGATTTCACCTAGTTGAACTGGAGGAGTCAGAGGAGGAGGAGGAGTCAGAGGAGGAGGAGTCTTAGACTCAGTCACCATGCTTTGAGTTGTCTGTTGTGCTGCAGGTGGAGTACTCTTTACTCTTGATGCTCTGAGGCTGGGTTTGTCCACACCTTTCTCAGAAGTTGCTGATTTGTCCTTTTTCGGCAGAACGGTTTTATAATGACTCTTTTCATGGCTGTACAGGTCCTTGAGGCTGGAAGATTCGATCGTGCATCCAGGGAAGCAGCAGCGTGCTTTCAGAGGATTATGGTCCTTCTCCATGTGGTCGCCCACGTCCATTCGTGTTTTGAATCTCTTCTGGCAGGCCGCGTGGTAGCACGGGTGTTTGAGGTTTCCCCGGTGAGACACGACATGGTCGAAAAAGTGCTGAGGAGTCCAAATCCTTCTGGCGCAGAACAGACACTTTTTTGCGGCGAGGTTGTAGAAGAACTCGAGGGCTTTCGTGTCGCCCGGGTGGTGCATGAGGACGTGCGAGAGGACCGGGCCTGGCATGGCTTGGAACGTGCACGCGTCTATAGGACAGCTGACCGCGGGAGCACTACCGACTTTCCTCTTACGCGCGGTCTCGCTGGATTCTGCCTCCGTCCCGTTTCGCTGTTTTTCCACATTCGGAATAGAGTTTTCTGTTGTGTCTGTGGACTCGGCGGTCGAAGTACCTTCTTCGTTCTTTCGTTTCTTTGCTGCTTTTCCGTCAACTTTCTCCTCGTCCTCTCGGTGCTTTTTCTTCTTTACTCTTGGTTCCTCCACCACCTTCGCTCTTCCACAATTTTTACTGTCCACTTCTAAATTATTGCTCGTTGCCTTGTCTGCTTTGGTCCTGATATCGTAATTAGCTTTATTACTCTTAATCGCCTTGTCCGACATCCCTGTGTCGGTCTTGTTCTCTTTTTTTACTGCTGGTACATTTTTACCGACTGCAGGACTCTCTTCCTGAATGCACCACATCCCCATCTTCCTTCTAACTACTCCGTTCGGCCTGTGAACGGAACCGTCCTTGAGCGCCGAACTATTTCCCCCTGCCATCACTCTTCTAGTCTTTCTTTTCCTGCCTAGCTTCGTCCTAAGCGTTCGTCCTTTGTGCTCGGACTTCCTAACCGAACCTCTTGTTACGTATCGTATCGGCTCCTGTGGGGTGCTCTGCTTATCGTCCTTCGCGCTGCTTTCTTTTTGCTCTGGCGCTGTCGTATGGTTCTTTGTGTCAGTCTCCTTCGGGGGCGTTCCACTATTATCGGAGCTTTTCTCCATCTCGCGCTGACCTTGGGCTTTCCTCGTCAGTTTCAGTCTCATCAGAAGTCTTGACTTGATCTGTGCAAATCCAGGCTTTGCTTTCTTGGGAGGTGACTCGGGAACAGGCTGATCTGGGTTCACGGACGCTTCGGGTACATCCTCATGCTTCTTCGTCTCGACCGGACTTTTGACCGTGCTCAACTCTTTAATGTGCTTTTGGAAATGCTGTAAGGCTCCCCGAGTCAGAGCCAGCTTGTCACAAAACATGCACTTCTTTTCAGTTCGGTAATGCCATAAAGCATGACTCAGAGGTGTCTCGTATATTTTATTGCAAAGCTTGCATTGGGGTTTAGGCTGCACAGTAGTCTGGGTACTGGATACTGGAGAAGAGCCGTTGTTCTGAGAAGACTCGTCCTCCGCGGTCTGTTGCGACACCGGTTCTCGGGGTTTTTCTTCTTCGAGAGCGGCAGGAGTCTTGAGAATACTTTCAGCTGGAGGCGCGTTTTTAGAGGCATCTACAACCTCTTTGTCTTCAGCTTTATTTTCGCGAGTGTCTGAGATTTCTTTGGGGGTAGACGCTTGACTTTGGGGTGCGAGTTCAGGTGTAGGTGCATTTTCAGAGGTAGAAATAAAGTCAGTTACTTTCTCGGACGTGGTTCGAATATCATCAGTAGCTTTGTCAGATGTATTACCAAGACTGGAAACTTCCTGGGTGATTTCCAGCGCTTGAATGTTGCCGGTCACGACGCTAGCAGTTTGATCTTTGGGAGGACGGACCACAGTAGTGATTCTGCCATCAGCCTGCTCGATGGGTAAAAGTAATGCCAGGTCAGATCCATCACTAACACCAGGGATGTCCTGGGTTACAACAGCAGTCAGTGAGGTCACTTTAGTCTCCTCTAGCAGTTCACTAGGATTCTTTACAGGCGCAAGAGACTGAATATCTTCTTCCTGTTTCACAGCACGTGGAACCGTTAACACCGCGGTATCCGTAAGGCGATCGAGCGAAGGGCTTTCCTCCTCTTCAGGCACTTTTGCGTAGGAGTGGAATTTTGTAATAACGACCAGGACGTCCTGCGGATGAAAGTCTTCTTTGTCTCTACACGAATGAGGGGACGTCTCGAACAGTTGCTGGAAGAGTGGGTTCGGCCAAGTCAAGTTACTACAAGACGTCGGTCGAGGTGGATCAAAGCGATGTCCTGTGGAGGAAGTCGTTTTGGGCACAGAGCGGCCCTGAACGTCGGCAGGAAGCTCGACTTCGTTATCGGGGTAGGAGTATTCCATTGTGATTTCAATGACTGGCTTGGCAACTAGAACGTCCTTTAGTGAGCTGAACAGCTTTGGTTTCCTCCCTGGTTTCTTCCGTTGTCCGAGAGCACTGCTTTCTCCCAGAGCGGCTAACTGCTCCAGGAGCCACCTGGGCTTCCTGCCCCGCCGTTTCAGCATATTTTTCTCCGCTTGCCGAGTGAGGAACCTCTGACATCTGTTGTTCAGCTGCCTGGCATGATTTTGAGCCAAATCCAGCTGCCTGAAGGAACGCCGGACTGAACACAGCTCCAGATTCTTCGTGAGCCGCGACCCTGGTTTCCTCCCTCTCTTTTTATACTGAGGTGCTTCAAAAGACATGTCGCCGGAAGTAATCGTGACCTGGTTTTCTACCATCGCAGATTCCTGCTCGTCTCTACTCCTGGGCTTTGCCTCCTGGCTGAAGGTGGTCCTCTCCGACTCGGTGCGGCACTTACAGTGCTCTCGGACGCAGTAACTAGACCCCCATTTATCCTCTTCCATAATTTCACGGAGGGCGGCCCTGGCTACCTCGTCGCTCATGAGCTTCAGGCAGTTCGTTTTGATGTTCAGGAGGCTCCAGAATTCGGGGTCGAAGAACAGGCCCCTTTTCAGAATCTGAATCACCTCGAAGCGCACGTTGTTCCCGATGGGACTGGAGTCCAGGTGGTACTCCAGGTCCGGGTGGTTGTACAGATAGAACACGGTCTTGTAGGCCTCGACCGTGCGCTCCTGGAAGAACACGAGCAGCGCGCAGGCTCTGCAGATCTCCAGGTCGTTGGGGAACAGGTACACGATGATTTTGTAGATGAGAGACTTGGTGACGGGATCGTTCTTCAGGTCAGTCTGAAGGGCCTGAGCACAGAGCTCGATGCAAAACGTGAGGCCTTCTTTCCCCAAACGCTGAAATCCAAAACCAGAAAAGAAACTTCATGAGCATCGAACATGGAACACTTGTTCCGTGACTTTCTGAGGTGCTAGATGTGTTTTAAATTTAGGTCCAAACCAAGGCTTGTATTTTTGTCTACAACACCAATTTCAAACATTTTATTAAACATCATGAGAAACGTTTTGACCATGTGCAGTGTGTGTATGAATCCTAAATTTGCAGTGCAATAATTACATGTCTCACGTTTTTATTATTATTATTATTATTATTATTATTATTATTATTATTATTATATACTGTGTCATGACGTACCTCAGCCAAGATCACCTTGATGAATGGAAAGATTGCTTTTACGTTGGTGGCTGACAGGAGCAACAGTTTGCATTCTTGCAGAAAATGGTTTTCCATGGCCTTCGCTCTGAGGTACAGCTTACACCATATGAAGACCAGATCCCTGAGGAGAGCCAGAATATTCATCATTAGATAACAACATTATGGTGCAATTTACACCAGCCAACCATTTTCACCGAATAATAATAATAATAATAATAATAATAATAATAATAATAGCAGCATTATTCACAATCTTGCTGCACGAGTATACAATTAGGACGACAAAGATTCAATAATTAGTTAGAAAAAGTGAAGGTTTTTTTTTTGTTTTTTTTTTTCACGAAACCACTGCAGAGCACAAAAAGCCTTATCTGCTGCTGACTCAGACACCGGCATTGAAGGCTGCTTTGGGCCTCACCAAAGGTAGTACATGTCTCCGCTTCTGAGCTGCTGCAAGAGGAAGCCTCTGCTGAGCTCCAGGAGCAATTCGTCCTTTTCCTCATCCTCTGCGATGCACAGGATCTCCACCGCGTCTTTCCCGTCAATCTCGGCCATCTTTACAACACCAAATTCCAAGAGTAAAAAAAAAAAAAAAAAAAAAAAAAGCCTGTCATCATATTAAGAGCAAGACGTTTTCTCCCACAAATCTCCATCTAGAATCAGATGGCACTATTTCATCGTGAGCACAAACCCACCTCCGTGAAGAGGCGCTCTCGCTGAGAGGACTTGTAGAGACAGGCGAGGTAGGCCTGCTTGAAGAACAGGCGTCGGCCTGAAGTCGGGTTCTGACTGCACTTCAGGGCCAACGCCATGGCCTCACGGGTCCGCTCGCAGGCCAGCAAGTAACGTACACGCAACTCGAAGAACACGGACACCTCGGAGCTCAGATACCGGTTCACTGTACAGCAAACGGTTACAAAGAAGCAAAATGTTCACTGATGCTCAGAAGAAGTTGTTTGTAGTTTGGCAGTAAGTGATTTAAAAATAAATAAATAAATATATATAAACAAATAAATAAACCTGAGCACACCTTCTTCTTGTCGTTGCTCCACTTCCTTTAGGATTCCCTCCAGTACAGGACTCGCCCAAGGCCCTCCATCTCTGATGACGTGTCTAACCTGCAGCAGGTACACGTTCTGATACCTCACTAGACTCGAGTGGCATTCCTACACACGGAAAAGCGTGGAGACGGTAAAACACAGGCGTGGGGATTGATAGAAAAGAAAAAAAGAAAAAAAAAACTAATCACGTGGCGTAACGTTAACACAGTCTGCGTTAACGCAGATTTTAATAACGACCCTGTAGAAGAATCTCTAAAGGTCGTCACGGGCCGCGCAATTACCTGAAACGAGTCCAGAATATCTTTTAGAGGGTCCTCAGGGAACTCATCTCTCCCGAAGAACAGCAGCAGCTCGAACACACTCCTGCGAGGACGTAAAAACAGTTTTCCTTCGTTACTCATCGGACACTACGTGTTCGAAGACAACGTAACTTCGGACACAGAACGTGTACTCGGAGTTTATACTCACAGAGCCAGACTGCTCAGAGTGTAGCGCACGTGCTCACAATCGGACGGGAACGACGCCGTGCCTTGGACAAACGCGCACAGAGCGCTCCTCAAGACCTGTAGCTGTGGAAGGGGCACATGCCATTGGCCGGTGTATTCCTCCACCAGCTATGAGAAGGGAAGAAAAAGTAAAAAAAAAAAAAAAAAAAAAAGGGGAAGTGGATAAAATGAGAACAGGGAGGAAATGAACAGACGGAAGAAAAGTGACTCAATAATAAGAGATACGTTTAAGACCAGGACTGGAATCCTCATTCTTTATTTACACATTGTGGAATGATAATAAAGTCATTAAAATTCTGGAGTAACACAAATGTATCTATGGAAATTATGTTGTGATAAAAA
>JAFFST010047225.1:142310-153799 GCA_022414735.1 Noturus placidus | reverse complement strand
TTGCTGTTTTAATTCCTTATTTAGTAGACCTGGAAACGTGTGAACTCACAGAGGTTGTATACAACTTTGCAAATTGTCAGTGTCAATCACTCGCCGCATACTTAGCTGCAGCTTAATTGGGATTTTTAATGTTTTTTTCTAGACTCAGTCTTTGTTAGTTTTATAGTTTTAATAACATCTTACAGAGATAAGCAGGAAACTAAAAAAAAGCAAGCTAAGAGAACGATGAAACTTTATTTTAGCGTTTACATCACAGTAGACTAAAATCTACGCATGAATGGAAAGTTCTCGGAAAATGGAAAATTCCCATTCGCAAAAAAAAAAAAAAAAAAAAAAAAAAAAAGACAACTAAAGGACACTCCTTTGTTTTTGAATGAATTTAACGTGAAGTGGAACATTTTTGTAGCATTGTGCAAGCTAAATGCTAAATGAGGAGGGGGACTACTTGAGCTCAAGCACGCACACACCCACACACTCAGTCTCACTCCATGAAGTTTGTATTATGGTTCTTCCCTGATGGCAGGTCCAGCACATCTGACAATGGGCCTTTAACATGGAAGGCCATCTGGAGGTGTTGTACAGTCTGAGGGGGGTTTCTCTGTCTCACTCAGCTGTAGTCCGAGGTGGTGCTGTGCGCAGGTCATTGACCTGCCACTCCTTCTATATGCACACCCATTTACACACACACGAGGCCTGATGAGGACAATGTGAGAAATTATTTCTGCTGAACCCAAGCGCGACGCAAATGTATGCTTCACTCTTCACATGTATCTGCTACACTCTCAGGGGTACATTACATTTACATTACATTTATTCATTTTAGCAGACGCTTTTATCCAAAGCGACTTACAAATGAGACACACTCACACACCAATGGTAGCAGAGCTGCATGCAAGGTGCTAGCTTGCCATCGGGGGCAACTTAGGGTTCAGTGTCTTGCCCAAGGACACTTCGGCATGGGATCACCCGGGCCGGGATTCGAACCACCAACCCTACGATTAGTGGATTAGTGGACAACCCGCTCTACCCACTGAGCCACAGCCACAGGGTACGTTGTTATTGGGGTGGTGCTATCAAGGGTACATCTCTTGGACCCTTTAGTGTGTATCTTGTACCTTAACGCTAATTAATTAAAGGAACAAGACTGGTCCTTAAGTTCTAGTGATGTACCCTATATATCATTTTGAAGGTAGACTACTTTCACATGACCATGTACTGTAATAGATACTAAATGTACAAAGGATGTAGCCTTGATGGTACCACCATAGTGACAAGGAAAGGTACTGTTTAGTACCCTTTTCCCTTATAAGTTTGTATATGCACACTTCTGTACTGCACACACTTGAAGTATGTAAGATGTGTGGGGGGAATTGTTTTCTTGTGTGTATTTGTGTACCGTGCGGTTGTGTAGTGCTTGTAAGGAGGCTGGGATCTTGTGATTGCTACCACATGTTGCTTGTCACTGTGATTCTCCCTTTGCAATGTGGGCTGTTTTGGTTACTGTGATCTCCCTCTCTCATTCTCTCTTTCTATCTCTCTCTCTCTCTCTCTCTCTCTTTCTATCTCTCTCCGTGTCTTATATAATAATAATCCTCCTTTGCATCTTCCATCCACGCATACCGTCCTCTCCCCTCGCACAGCCTGCCAGACTCGTACCATCGCTATAACAACTGCTTTTTTCATAGCAAATGAAGCTTCTGTTGCCACAGCAAGGTAAGGGGAGAAGCTTCCTGCTGGTGTAGCCTGGCTTCACCCCACTCACTCATACACACTTCAGAGAGAGCGTAGGCTTCACATCACCTGAATCTTGGAAGTGAAATACGTAGAGTGGGCCGACCTGAGCGAGGCATTTTCACCTCATACCCCACCTTTTTCGGGATTTTCTTTTACATCTGTACAGTAGGTGGTGGTATAAACCTAAAACGTGAACCAGCATTCCGTCAATTAAGAGGAGTAGCAAAGAGCATCATTATACACCCGTTACAAATTTTATCTCGCATGCTGTGGGCGGCTTTATAGGGCGGCTGTGGCTCAGTCGGTAGAGCGGGTTGTCCACTAATCCATTAACCGTGGGGTTGGCGGTTCGAATCCCGGCCCGGATGATCCCATGCCGAAGTGTCCTTGGGCAAGACACTGAACCCTAAGTTGCCCCCAATGGCAAGCTAGCACCTTGCATGCAGCTCTGCTACCATTGGTGTGTGAGTGTGCTCTCATTTGTAAGTCGCTTGTAAATGTAAAAATGATATTTCTGTAAAGCTGCTTTGAGACAATGTCCATTGTAAAAAGCGCTATACAAATTGATAAATTAAATTAAATGCTATGGTTATTTACACCGCATGTGCTAAACTTAGTCCCACTTCCTGTACTAGGACCTGATAGTTCTTATTCAGAAGCAGCTGTGTCTCCAAGGAGCAAAACAGAAAAGTATTCAAGAGAGTCATGTGTTCAAATCCCAACCCCAACGATGGTGCAGCCATTTGGTGGGACGGAAAAACCAAGGGTGTGCTCGCCCTCCTCTATTTGATATGGAAGCACAAGCTTGTGGGTGGGAAGTGAAAGTGGAGTTAGAAAAAGTCATATTGGGGATCCCAATTGTGGTCAACTGAAATGAACATTTAGTGAAAGACATGCAGGTGAGAAGGTTATGCATTGCTAATGCTATCCACTGATCAGCTCGCGTCATTTCATATCATCACATATGCACAGTGAAATTCTTTTCTCCGCATACTCCAGCATGTTCGGAAGTTGAGGTCATACCGCAGGTTTAGCCATGATACAGCGCCCCTGGGGCAGAGAGGGTTAAGGGCCTTGCACAAGGGCCCAACAGTGGCAGCTTCAACCCCTGACCTTCCGATCAGTAACCCAGAGCCTTAACCGCCAAGCCACCACTGCCCCTATCAGGCTTCACCAAACGTACCAAACTCTCGGGGCAAACGACCTGCATCCGGAAAAAAGTGTGAAAACAACCTTAAAGGCATCTAAGAGAGAATAACAGTCTGCCATATGTCTAGTTAAATCCCCATGGGTTTGGCTGTCAGCTTCATTCATTTATCTGTATAATTGATCAGTTAAAAGAGCTGCTCTGTCTGCTTGGACTCGAAGCAGCTCTATTAGTGCCATAACAGTTTTGAGAGGATTGACCAGCCCTCCATCCGTTGTCTCACAGGCATCAGTGTTACAACTCTTATTTTTCTCTATAAATGCATGTCTGCCTGTAAAATTGCGGAGAATTGCTTAGAGATCAAAGCTTAAGAGGTTGTACGAGTTTGTCTTTTAGAGCTCGTTTCATACCGCTGTTGTGAGTTAACCTCTAAAGTCATCCATAACAAGATAATTAGATAACGACTAGTCTTTTAATTCCTAATTCCTATCATCTCGACTGTAGCATAAGTAGCCACTATGGCATCTTTCATTATCCTGAGTACACGGAATAATAAAAAGCCTCCCTGCTCACTCTGGCGAGCTGGGCTAACTGGAGCAGATCCATGTTTGCTCCACAACCTCATACATTAACACTCCTCTGTAAGATGCGCTCTCCTCCTGTGCCCCCACAATGCATCGTGCTTCAAATCCTGATTTCTGAGCCACAGACAATGTAACCCCTTCTCAAGATCTCCTTTTTGTCTCTCTTTTTTTTATCTCTCTTTCTCTACCACTTTCTAAAGCTGGATGATCTGCGGATGTAGGAAAAGATGAAGGGAGAATGCTGGGATAAAGTGAAAGGGCATCTTGAGAAATGGGCATTGATAAAGGGATGGTTGAGAGCGTGGGAAAATGAGGAGTGTAACTTCAGGAAGAAGTGCGGCAAAAAGAATAATAAAAGAAGAAAGCAGAGAAAGCAAAAGAGAGCAGGAGAGAGGGAGCAAAGCTGAGAGATTCTCAGTAGGAGCCCGGTGTGGGTTGATTGCTGCCTACCTGCTCTTGCATAAGCTGGTCATTCCTGGCACGATTAAACAGACTGCTGACTTCGGAGGAGGGAGGGATGCAACGAACGTGGAGGAGAGAACGAGAGAGAGATGTGCGAGGGCCGTCGAGGAATACCATCCACTGAGGGGGCGCTGAGAAATTCTAGTCAAACTGATGAATGGAGGCGGAGGGCTGGGATAACGGATTCATGTATGGCAGCTGTCGATTACCAACCAGGTACATCTCAACGAGGTCCTGCTAAACCAGTTCGTGTTTTGTAGCGCTATGTAGGTTTCGCGTCACATGGCCTCGTGAGTCAGAGGTGTAGCAGAACTCACGGCAGGTCGGCCTGCTTGCACCCTAGAAATCAGCCACTATGAGCACACGGACATGTACACACAGCCTGTCTGTTCGAAGCTTAGTCAGTGCCTTCAGTCTTCTCACCAACCGGCTACAGACCTGTTTCACATGCGCGTCGTCTGGATTGAAGCTTGACTCAGATGAGCACAGATGCCACCTTAATGCTGCCTCTTAAAAACGAGGCTTTTAACCCAAATATGACGAACCCAGCTAACATATTTAGAGTGTAAGGCTAATGGTTTGGTGGTTAATTGGAAACAAAAACAAATAAAACAGGGAATAATTCTTGACTGGCAGCTCTAGTTACTCTTGAATCTTTCAACTCAGTGACGTTCATAAAGGTAAAGTGTCTCGAAAGTATCGTGATTCATGCGAAACTTGAAATTGACATATTATTGTGAACCCAACTGATATTCTCAGCCTCAGATACTCTGTCCTCGGACCGTCTGGTGTATGTTGTACGCATAACTAGCCAAAAACCATCCGGATCTCATCAAAAGGTGCATCTCACGTCATTATTTGCACACTGTGTACACACTTCCATGCACTGATTTCTGTCAGCCTGACAGACAAACAAACTTTTGAACACTGCCAACAATGAGCAGCAACAACTTTTTTGGAGTAGCATATAGTCACTGGATTGAAAAAAAAGTTTGTGAGGTTCACAGCGTTCCAGCTTCAGCCCTAGACAATCTAACTTGCGGTTCTGGCTTGTAAGATTACAGTAAATTATGCTGTTTTCCGGTTGTGGAACTCTTTTTTTTTTTTTTTTCACAATTGCTTTGCCACTACATGTTAAAAACAAAAACAAAAAAAAACAGTGGCCTGCAGTTAGGTCAGTTTGCAGTGCCATTCAAATGATCTCCTTCCTGTGAAAGTAGGCATGTTGATTGATAACATATAACAATCTGATTTATCCCAAAACGCATTGAATTGTTGCCATGGTTTTTCATACCAGGTCACCTCTATACTGCTTTTCTGCCAGCGGCAAACCTCTGAGAATGAAATGTTGTTCCATGCACCTGGAAAAGGTTTTAGAAGTACTTATGATACCTGCAGTATTCTTAGAAAGGTGTCTTGAGATAGTAGTTTATCTCAATAGCTTATCATTATGTCCAATTCCACTATATAAGCTAGCTTTAACAGCCAAAGAAAAATCTTCTGTGACATATTCAAAAGTATATGTTAAAGTTAGCTTGCAAAACGGACCTGGACTGGTATGTACAGTAGCTAGCCTTTGCTCGGCTGTGGCTAGCCAGGGCGGCTGTGTCTCAGTCGGTAGAGCGGGCTGTCCACTAATCTACTAACCGTGGGGTTGGTGGTTCGAATCCCGGCCCGGGTGATCCCATGCCGAAGTGTCCTTGGGCAAGACACTGAACCCTAAGTTGCCCCCGATGGCAAGCTAGCACCTTGCATGCAGCTCTGCTACCATTGGTGTGTGAGTGTGCTCTCATCTTTAAGTCGCTTATAAATGTAAAAATGATATTTCTGTAAAGCTGCTTTGAGACAATGTACCATTGTAAAAAGCGCTATATAAATTTAATTTATTTATTTGCTCCACACAGGCATTAGTGAGCCTTGGGCGCCCATGACACTGTCGCCGGTTTTTCCTTCCTTGGACCCCTGGGTGTTTAGCCATCACAATTTGGCCCTTGTTAGTCCTTAAACTCGCCCATTTGTTCTGCTTCAATCACATGATCTTTAAGAACTGATTATTTACTCTCCTCTTAGTACAGTCCCCTCTGAACCTATTGGAATGGCAAGGCCAACTCAATTGTTTTTGGGACATTAGGGTTTGAGATCAGAATCAATATTATTTCCTGGTATTTATATGTAGATGTGTTAAATGACATAGAACATAACACATTTTGTACTAAACCACCCAATTTGTAGGCAAGCAAAAATATTGGAACATGTGACCGATAGGTGTTTCTTGTTACCCAGGTGTGTCCTGTTAGATTTATTGTTTAAAGAATAAATTGCTCTGAACATCTACTCTTGGTTTTAGCCTTCAGGTACACCTGTGAAGACTGCATTTGTTGTTAAAGGGATAAACCAACATGACGATCTGAGAGCTGTATATGGGAGAAAAGTTGAGAAAAGAAGGAAAGTGAATCAGAGGTATTGTATAAACATTGGGGATAGACAGTACAACAATTTGGAATGTACTGAAAAAGAATGAAAACACTGTTGTACTGAGCAACAGACATAGAATGGGTCGGCCAAGGAAAACAACAGCAGCTTATGACCGCAACATTGTGAGAGCTGTGAAGAAAACCCCAAATATCAAAGACAGTGACATCACCAAAAACCATCTCAGGGCAGGGGTGAAGGTCTCACAATCCAGTGTTTGAATAAGACTTTGAGAGCAATAATATAGAAGCCATACCACAAGATTCAAAAAAATCTGTAGGAAGCAGTAAGAATCTGAAAGCCAGATTGGAATTCATAAATAAATACAGAGATGAGGCACAAAAGTTCCGGAACCAAGATTAAAGTGATGGAAACTCCAAAGAGTGGAGAAAGATAGGATCTACTCATGATCCAAAACAAACACGCTCATCTGTGAAACATGGTGGAGGTAGTGTCATGGCGTGGGCTTGCAAAGCTGCTACTGGAACAGGCTCACTGATCTTTATTGATGATGTAACTCATGATGGAAACAGCAGAGTAAATTTCGAAGTTTACAGGAACATTATGTCGGCCACTTTAAAGAGAAATGCTTCTGAATTAATTGGGACGAACTTCATCATGCAGCAAGACAATGATCCAAAACACTCAACAAAGAACTTCATCAGTGGGGAAAAGTGCAAGGTTTTAAACTGGCCAAGTCAATCACCAGACCTGAACCCAATTAATTGAGCAGCATTTCAGGAGACTGATGGGAGACATGCCCCCCGAAACAAACGACAGCAGTTAGAAGCTGCGGTAAAAGCCTGGAAAAGCATCACAAAAGAAGAAACCAACAAATTGGTGATGTCGATGAGTCGCAGGCTTGATGACGTTATTGTAAGCAATTGATATGCAACTAAATATTAAGTGTTATTTACTTCAAGCCTTATCTGTTCCTATATTTGTGCTCACCTAGAAATTGGGTGGTCTGATACAAAACGTTCTATCTAGGTTTTATGTTGTTTAACAAACAAATGTAGATGTAAATACCAGAAGAGAAAATATTTTAAATCCTAAACGTGTCATATCCATCTTTTGATCTCAAACCCATATACTTTGTTTGTGTCGTACAAGACAAATGCATTTGCCTTGCATTTCCATTAGTTTCGGAGACGGCTGTATATCCCACCCCTTGACAGGTGCCATTGTAACAAGATAATCGATCTTCTTCCCTTCACTTGTCAGTCATTTTAATGTTATGGCTGATTGGTGTATATTAGAGACATATAGCCGACTTCACTTGCACCTTTATTGGCTCTTACTACGGAAAAGGGTGTGGTTAATTGGCGTTCCAGCTGCTTAAGATTTACTCCTAGGATTAACACCTACTTCTCACTAAGATTTTCGCAGAGAGAGTTTATTAGACATTTTTAATCCCAGCTTTTTTACTCAGGGTTCTTTTTGTTGCTGTTGTTGTTGTTCGCATTCCTCTGTAGCTTTACACATACCGCTCTTGAGTTTGAGTAAGTGGCAGAGGTTGCTGATCAAATAACTAAGTGGAATAGCTAGTTAGCATCCTTATGGTGATGAGAAAACTACTTGGTGGATGATAAAGCAAAAGAGTAACCCATTTAAGTCTGTTTGATTGCAGTTAAAAATATTCAGCACAACCCCTGCAATGTGATCTTTGCTATCACCACCGGAGCGCAGAGATTACTTTCTTATTCTCACAGCTCGAGTTTATTTCTGTCTCCTCTCCCTCTCTCTTTCTCTCTCTTCCTCTCATTTCTCTTTTTCACCCTGGCGCTGCTGTACTAGCATTCCAGTGCGCCGTATAGATTTCTCACAGCTGATGAAATTAAAAAGACAGCACATTGTGTGTGGGGTTGCCTACGGCGACGAGTTTTGCCTGCGAGTTCACGATACGGGGTTCAGAGGGGAGCTCCTTTGGGGGGGATTAAATCACTTCCCTGTCTCTAACATTGCTTGCAAAAACACACACACACACGCACACACACACACGCACCTGCTCTTTCTTTCTTTCTTTCTTTCTCTCTCTCTCTCTCGTTTCTACCCGTTTTGTGCGGTTACACTCAGAAAAGACATTTGTTAAAAAAACATAGCTTGAACGCTTGAGACACAGGTAAGAATAAGCGCACAGAGTTGAACACGAATAGGTGTGGCGAGGGCTGCGTGAAGTATAGACGCACCTCTGAGGAAACTGAAAAGAAAAAAAAAAAAGCACACACAACCCAGCAGCTTTAAATGGAAACGGAGTTGTCATGGTGAAATTGTTACCACGGCGATAACGCTGATGAGCTACTTTTTCAACGTTAAGTTAGAGTAAGAATCTTGCAACATGTCTGTTGGTACAGTAAAATAGCTTGGAATGGATTTCCTCACTGAGGACTTGTAGAGCTCCGTTTAGTGTGACTGTGTGAAAAACAAAGACATAGAGTAAGACCTTTTTGTATTTTTATCTTCGTCACTGAGGGGGTTCAGAACATTATCACGATATTAACAGGAGGAATGTGCTCCAGGGCGACACCGTGATGCTTTCATACTGACATGACATTCAATTTCACATAATAATATGAGTTGGGCAACTCCATAGTAAATGATAAATAGTGCACTTGTATAGCGCTTTTATCCAAAGCGCTTTACACTGTGTCTCATTCACCCATTCACACACACACACACTCACACTCCAGTGGTAGCAGAGCTGCCATGCAAGGCACTAACTTGCCATCAGGGGCAACTTGGGTTTGAAGTCATGTGGAGTCATGTGGGACAGGAATCGAACCCCCAACCCTACAATAAATGGACTAGTGGACAACCCGCTCTATCGACTGAGCCACAGCCGCCCGGTATTAATGGGCTTGGTTTTGGAATAGAATGTTTAACATGCACATATGGATGTGATGGTTAGGTGTCCACACACTTTTGGTCAAATAGTGTATGTACAGATGTAGACTTAATTCAGACGTGATGAGTAAAGTATACAAACACAGGTTGTGCTGGATCGAGTGCTATTTTATAAGTGACTAAAAGAAGCTTTATTAAACCTCAGTATGACTAATGACCATTAGTTAATTAGTTGAATTTAGTTTGTATGTAAGTAAGGGGTCTTGGGAGGCCCGATTTTTGTGCTGATCCCTCAACTTTAGCACATTAAGGCATGGCTAGAAAAATAGTCACAAACGTGAAGAAATTGTCTTGTACCCAACCAAAATAGCAACACGCCAGGATTAAGTGCCAAGTTACACTTGCATCGGCATGAAAACATTTTCATCATACTTACTGGTAAAAGTAAAGTACTGGGTTATGCCCTCAGTCCAAGCTTGGCATACAGTGAGGAATGATACCTGGCCCTCAGTTCTAACATCTAACAACTCAAACCAATCAGGCACATTACATTCTGGATGTCACAGGTAAACTGTCAGCACCGCCCAGTTTTAATAGAATTGACTGTGCTAAACATTTCATTCGTATTCCTATCAAGAACAGCATCATCCTAGTTTCTCTACTGTGACTAAATTTTACGATGCTTTCCTAAGGTCTTAAAATTCCCCATCAGCCTAGATTGAAATCAAGGCGGCTGTGGCTCAGTCGGTAGAGCGGGTTGTCCACTAATCCACTAATCGTAGGGTTGGTGGTTCGAATCCCGGCCTGGGTGATCCCATGCCGAAGTGTCCTTGGGCAAGACACTGAACCCTAAGTTGCCCCCAATGGCAAGCCAGCACCTTGCATGCAGCTCTGCTACCATTGGTGTGTGAGTGTGCTCTCATTAGTAAGTCGCTTTGGATAAAAGCGTCTGCTAAATGTAATAATAATAATAATAATAATAAAAATCAGTCAACCCATTTCGTTCAATCTGTCGCACTACCAGTGATATCATGTGAGAATCGATCCGAAAATGTCCCATTCACTGCATAAAGCACGGACATGCCTGTGTTACTCATACCTTTTGTGCATGTTTTCATTGTGCGATTTACATGAGGGAGGGAAAAAAAAAAACGGAATTAATGAAGAAACATTTTGCCCTGTAATTACCGTTCAAACAATTATGTACTTAGTTTTCTTCCAACAAATGCATTCGGCGTCATTGTTTTGCAGCGGCGAGCAGAGAGCCAGGAAGACTAAAAACCTTTCATTCCTGCAAAGGCCGTTTTCTGGTCACCGTCAATAAAAGCATAAAAGCATTCATTTCCCACGTTTGTCAAATTAATAGCATACTCCATCTCCCAGAGGGCTATGGGGTTCATTAACCTTTCTGTGAAGTGGGCCCGGTTCCCCAACAGTTTCCATAACCTCTGAGCAGTTTCCATCTCAATTATAATTGAAGAATTAAACAGTGACTGTAGCAGCGCAGCGAGTAGTGCCTCTTCAGCAAGAGACGGCGAGTAAAACTCACAGAGTCGCAGTGTAATATGGCGCCTACCGTACCGCGACGGTTCATGTTCCAAATGACAAGTCATCCAGTCAACGCTTTGTGAAAGCGTGATAAAATAGTTGTAGTGACGCTGTCGGAAAGGTGTTAGACACTTTACTCTGACATAATGGATAAATATAAATAATGTATGGTGGTAATATTTCCAGGGTGTCTGCTACAGTAAAAAAAAAATGTTGTTGTTGTTTAAAATCAAAGAGAATTCTAGACTTGATTTTACTAATAGACTAATCTGTTACTGATAGATATTACACACTGTGTATAGAGGCTATTTCTATAATTACAGGTAGAGATGATAATGTTCTGATACTGCTGTGATACCAGTTACCAATATCCGATACCATGTGACGAGTATGTTGTCGAGCTAATGAACAGGCGACACAAAAGGCAGCGATCTGGATGTGTTTCGCAATTAGTTATGGTCAAGTAAAACTCTGAACATATAATACAGCATCTTCCTACAATTACAAGTCAGCTGATAAACAGTGTTGGGGAAGTTACTATTATTATTAATCAATTTGTATAGCGCTTTTTACAATGGACATTGTCTCAAAGCAGCTTTACAGAGATATCATTTTTACATTTACATTTACAAGTACTTACAAATGAGACACACTCACACACCAATGGGAGCAGAGCTGCATGCAAGGTGCTAGCTCTG
>JAFFST010047225.1:107329-123669 GCA_022414735.1 Noturus placidus | reverse complement strand
GCATGGGATCACCCGGGCCGGGATTCGAACCACCAACCCTACGATTAGTGGATTAGTGGACAACCCGCTCTACCAACTGAGCCACAGCCGCCCACAACTGTGGACTTCAGGAACGTCGGTCGTTTTTAGTATGTATACAGTAGAAAATCTCAAACTTGGACCACGTGACGGGATTTTTTTCCAGACGCGACACATTTGATCACGTTATTTTGGGGAGGCGGGATTCAACCCCCAAGCAGCTGTGAGACAAACGTGCTAACCGCTAAGCCACCATGCCCCCCCCCCCCATGTAGAAAGATTTCTACATTTAAACAAAAGTACACAGTACTAAACTAAACAAAGTCAGTAATTTGTGTGAC
Organism: Noturus placidus; assembly: GCA_022414735.1. Classification (NCBI taxonomy): domain Eukaryota; kingdom Metazoa; phylum Chordata; class Actinopteri; order Siluriformes; family Ictaluridae; genus Noturus; species Noturus placidus. Next base: position 123,310 of record JAFFST010047225.1, on the reverse strand, counting down.
AAATCTTTGTTTTAAAAAAACGATAAAACGTCTCAGGTGCAATTTGTGTAGTGCTATAAGGAAGTTCACTTTACTTTTGGAGTCGCACTTGCTTCTATTGCAGCCTTATGGGTTTTTTTTTTTTTTTTTTTTTTGTCTAAAAAGTCGTCTGCTGCATAATTTGTTGCTTTCTTAACCAACATACAAACATTTTGGTGCACCATTCCATATTTATTTGGAAAACTAATGTTTAGACACTTTAAATGTGTCAGTACTGACAAGTCATCGAATAAATATCTATAACAAAATGATTTGTACTAAAATAAAAAAAGGGCTGTTGCGCAGATCCGCCCTGTATGTCACATGGTTCCCGGATGACTATCACATTGTGATTGTTTCTCATCACACACGGTACGTGCTTCTATATTATAGTTCGAGGTATGAGTAGAATTTCAACAGCTTCTGTCGGTGGATTTATAATCTGTAAAAGTGCGTCAGTGTGATAACGTATATCCAGTGTGCAAACCTAATCACCACAGCAATGTGCTGATTATATGCAAACATGGTAATACATTTAGGGCGGCTGTGGCTCAGTCGGTAGAGCGGGTTGTCCACTAATCCACTAATCGTAGGGTTGGTGGTTCGAGTCCCGGCCCGGGTGATCCCATGCCGAAGTGTCCTTGGGCAAGACACTGAACCCTAAGTTGCCCCAATGGCAAGCTAGCACCTTGCATGCAGCTCTGCTCCCATTGGTGTGTGAGTGTGTCTCATTTGTAAGTCGCTTGTAAATGTAAAAATGATATTTCTGTAAACCTGCTTTGAGACAATGTACCATTGTAAAAAGCGCTATATAAATTAATTAATAATTAATTCAATTAATATCGTTATTGTAATATGTTGTTTAAAACAGCAACGAGATTGAACATGATATAGAATTGGTATTCATTTATTAAATCATGAAGTGATGTATAGATCGGTTAAATGTACACAGTACGCAAAAAATACCCAAAAACCACGAATATGCCATCAGTTAAGACGTTAAACCAGTCGTTAACTGGTTCATATTGTCTCCATACTAAGCCTTTTCTTTCATAAACTACTTTTCATATTTAAATAAATAAATAGGAGAACTGCATTGATATGTTTTATACTTTGTTTATTTATTGATATGTTTTATACTTTGTTTATTTATTGATATGTTTATTGCGAATAACTGCAAGACTCTAACCGTGAACTTTACTGTCATATACATACGCATACAAGCAATTGGTCTTCTTCACATCCCAGCCTTGAGGGTAGTTGGGGTCAGAGGGCAGGGTCAGCCTTGGTACAGCACCCCTGAAGCAGTTCTTTGGTTTAGGGTCTTGCGCAGTCTCTCACCCTTTCGATCGATATCCAAGAATCTAGCCCCTGAGCCACCATCGCAAGTTAAATACATTGTATGTTGAATTCAGGTAGAACTTAAGTCGGCAGTGACGCTTGAATAATATATCAAAAGAATTAACACCTGCAGAGAAAATGTAAGGAACGTAGCCGATTAGGACGTTGCTGTGGGTCTGACACGCATGTGTATGACTCTACAGCCATCGTCGTTTTATACATAATATACTACAAAGCTTTAACATCTACATTTTGGCTGAGTTCTTCTTTTGACTTCAACCTGACATTACAGAGTGTCTGCACCTGAATGCACAATCGATTGCATCTCAAACAGAAGTTAAAATAAATCTCCGATTGCTAGTTCTCCGCAGACTCCACTTCGCTGTTGTCAGTGTTTGCTTGTTGTCTTGACTTTGTACTCCTCTGCACCCCTGTCCCTAGTGTGTGAAGTGTGTGGGCCAGCAGAGTGTGTAGGGGGAGTGTCATGCTGTCTGCGCCACTCAGTGAGCGTTTCAGCTCAGTCCTGAGACTCGCTAACGTAGGCCTACTGTCTGAGACGCACTTCACTCCGTTTGAAGTTTTGACACCTCCGTCAGCAGCCAGTCCCACCTTATTAACATGAAGGCTGTTTGAAATGAAATCCGTTGTTGAAGTTGTTGCACTTTGGAGAGGTTTTTTTGTTTGTTTTGGTTTCTTTTACATTCGGGAAGGATCTTTTCATCGTATTAGACTTTTTTTTGGGGGGGGGGATGTCAGAATGAGTTTAGCGTGAAGATACGGACATGTTCGGAGTTAAGAGTTACGTGAGACTTACTGTAAAGCGCACGTGGTGAAGTTTGAATAAAGATAGATAGATAGATAGATAGATAGATAGATAGATAGATAGATAGATAGATAGATAGGGCGGCTGTGGCTCAGTCGGTAGAGCAGGTTGTCCACTAATCGTGGGGTTGGCGGTTCAAATCCCGGCCCGGGTGATCCCGTGCCGAAGTGGCCTTGGGCAAGACACTGAACCCTAAGTTGCCCCCAATGGCAAGCTAGCACCTTGCGTGCAGCTCTGCTACCATTGGTGTGTGAATGTGCTCTCATTAGTAAGTCGCTTGTAAATGTAAAAATGTTATTTCTGTAAAGCTGCTTTGAGACAATGTACCATTGTAAAAAAGCGCTATATAAATTAAATTATTATAGATACTTTATTGATCCCCTAGGGGGAAATTCGAGGTCCCAGTAGCTCAAGGCATCACACACACACACATACAACATACAATATACATAAAACACTGGCGTGTCTCAGTCACGTGCCATTATGAATTTGGACGCAAATTTTTGATATAATCCCAATATGTCACGCTTCAGAATAATGACTGGAAGCCATATTGTTAGATTAAAGCAAATGCATTGATTCATTGATTCATGTAAGTATTACTACTTGGACTATTCACGCAGCAATATACTAGACTCTGATTAGATTTATTTCAGTGCTTCTCATAATTATATCATATTAGGCTTTTTAAAAATAAATATATTTTAGCAGAAAAACGTTAGCTCCTTCTTTAGTCCATATTTTCTGTCCTTGATATTTTTCATCAGGGTTAAAGGTAAGCGCTTGTGTTTAAAGGCGGTGGTCTGGACACTATTGAAAACCCCCATCTCAGACACATCTACCCAATGTACAATCAGACTCCCTCGGAAATGTGCCTAATCTGAATTGGGACTCCAGAATATCGACGTTAAATGCCTGTGTAACTGACCACCTGACCAACCTTTGGACTGAATGTGGCTCATTATAACCTTCCATTTAAACTTGGGTTCAAATCCAGACTGTTTATGGTCTTTAATTATACCTTGCTTTGTACCTGGATGAACATAATATGGATTTGAGAACACTGTGGGAACATAATATGGTTTAGGGCGGCTTTGGCTCAGTTGGTAGAGCGGGTTGTCCACTAATCCACTAATCGTATGGTTGGTGGTTCGAATCCCGGCCCGGGTGATCCCATGCCGAAGTGTCCTTGGGCAAGACACTGAACCCTAAGTTGCCCCCAATGGCAAGCTAGCACCTTGCATGCAGCTCTGCTACCATTGGTGTGTGAGTGTGTCTCATTTGTAAGTCGCTTTGGATAAAAGCGTCTGCTAAATAAATAAATGTAAATGTAGAACACATTTCATGAATTTTATTTTTTCATAGAAATGTATGCAAACGATTTCTGTGGTAGCTCTCCAGAAATTTGGAGTAACACGTAAATACCACTCCACCCTGCAGTGGCTGAGGAGTTTTATGGTGAACACCCAGAAATAATGCCAAACTGTTGCTCTTCCTCCCTAAGTCACTTGCAGGAAATACAATTAAAGTTTTGTTTTCATTCGCTGACATAATCACTCAGATAATTCGATCATTTTTGGCTTTTCAGTTGTTGAAGAAAAGAAATGTAATATACTTAATAGACTACTAGACATCCCAAGCTGAAAGACCAACTGTAGTGTATGTAATGTATACAAGAATCAGCAAGAACTTTGGTATTATTAGCTGAATATAACAATTCTGTTCTTAATCCAGAGTTATACAGTCATGTGAAAATATCTGTAGAATGGAAATTGTTGGGGTTTTTTTGTGTTGTTGTTGTTGTTGTTTTTACATATTTGGACAAACAAACATTCTCTTTGTAACAGTGCATAAAATCCAGATTTGAATCAGATGTTCAAGATTGGGTGCCAGTGATTAGAACCTGCTTAGAGAGTGCAGGTGGAACCCGTCTTATTTATACCCCTCTCATATCTAGTGTCTGGTGTTCCCTTTGCTATTGAGATGTGTTGTGTCATCATGCCAAAGATCTAAAGAGTTCTGTAAGGCCTTCAGAATAAAAGGTTGTGGATGCCTATTAGTCTGGCAAGGGATTGAACAAGATTTAATTATTTCACCTGGGATAGGCTCCAGGTTCCCCCGTGACCCTGAAAAGGAGTAAGCGGTTGAAGATGGATGGATAATTATTTCACATATATCATTTCACTGGAAGGAAAATCATCTACAAATGGCTCAGATTTTAAATGACTTCCAATTTGTTCAGGTCTGGCCGACCCGGCAAATTCAGCCCAAGAACAGACCGTCTGATGCAACAAGAAGTCTCCAAGAAGATCACGGGATCTGTGGTGGGTTAGAGCACGATGGTAGAAAGGTGTAAGGATGTACTTACTTATCACGCCTGTTGATATTTCTGTTTTATAAATGATTCAGTTGACAACGCTATGTTCCCTTGTGGTTTTGTTCAAGTGTATCGCACTGTTTCCATGGGATATACTTATCTTTTCACACGACATGTTTATTTAGGTCGGAGGTCTTCAACAGGGGGTCCGCGACCCCTAGGAGGTACTGCTTGGGGGTCGCGAAAGTTTTGGTACCAGTTTGATATAACACAATTTCATACAATATATATAATTAGGGGGCCCCCGCTCCATCTCGCCATCAGTTTGGGGGTCCTTGGCCTGGAAAACGTTGAAGACCCCTGATTTAGGTATTTATCACATTCATTCATTCATTCATTCATTCATTCATTCAGAGTTTGTTCTAGTCCATTCCCGGACTGTTTTCCAATTCCTGCTTGTTAGCTATGAACAGTTGTAGGTATGAAATTCACTGCTAAACGAGTCCGATTTGTAGTATATCAAGCACTTAGTGTTATTGCATCAGAAATGGCTTGGCTGGTGTATGTTCTAAGAGCTTTATCACTCGGAAGAAAAAGGGAGGACATTGTTTTGAAATGCAGCGCCCAAGTCGTCAGCTGCTACATTTAACCACAGGTTATTCATAGCAGGGCATTCCCAAACACACTCTGAGACCGCACACCCTCGGCCACACCCTTGCAATTGAAAACTTTACATGCAGTATATACAGTATGAAAGGACTAAAGCCTGATGTTTCCATAATGCTAGATAAAGATGTTTTCTCATGTTTTCTGGAGCACCGAAAGATACAACAGCTCTCTCACGGACAGACACTTCAGTAAAGGCTGTGCATTGGCCAATCACATTCTCAGAAGGATAATGATCATGTTAAAGACAGATACAAAAACAGATAAGAATAGGAGGTGCGTGAGTGGGCGGTTTTTACTTTGTCAGCGGGTGTGTCACGTATGAAGCTCATGGGACAAAAAAACACATTCGCCCTTTTGTTGTCTCTTACTCGTAGAAATAACCTGGAAAATATGTATAAAATGATATAGATGAAAAGGTTTAGCCGTGGGTGGGAATTAAGGGGGTGGAGGGGGCTATTTCATTGTTAGAGACCTAATCATGATGTATTTTGTTTATATAATAGAATCAAATTCAAAAATAAATTCCTTAGAAAATATCGCAAACATGTATAAAACATAATAAAGCTAGATGTTTTTAAATAGTCCCAAGCACAGCTTGAGAGCAGTTAGGAATTTGATCAATCTAGCTGAGATTGAAGAATTGTCAGAGAGCGAAGCCACACCCACTTGGGGTTTAAGTCTGAATACAGATATTTGGGGCACTAAACAGATACATGTAATGTCATTGCGCTCATACTACACACTGCACCGAGCCCAGTCTGTGTGCCGTTTCAGGTGAGGGTCATCACGGAAGTTTCTTTCCAGATTGTTGATTGAAATACAATTGGTTTAGTGTTTCCAGGCCTTTAGTGAGATCTATGCACTTGTGGAAGTCCTGTCAGTGTGTAATAAGGATGTATGGAGATTAGTGCTTGTCATCTGCGCGTGGCCAGTGACCACATCTCTTATGCTGCCATGACATTTAATTGTTTAATTGATCTGATTGGAGAGTTTGGAGCCTTCAGTTGTGGGTGTGGAGTCGTCTAATGATCATGTTCCACTTCCCCAGTAGTGACTTCAACACACACTCTGTCTCTGTCCCAGTCCCTGCGTATGTGTGTGTGCTGTGTATGTATGTCTGTTTAGACCTAATGGTCATTTTCCACTTCCCCTAATGCCGAGCAACTCGATTTCAACTCCAGCGCTGACGCTCTCCTGGCTTTGATCTTCTACCATTCTTACAGACGCCAAGAGGTGAAGATCAGGCTTGGCGCCCAGACTGCAGGCCTATCGTGTGTGAGTGTGTGTGTGTGTGTGTGTGTGTGTGTAGGAAGTACAATGTGGGTCAGTGGATGCATAGTGACAGCTGGTAGTTGCGCAAGCGACAGTGGGGGTGCACGGAGGCGGCCGGTGTGCAGTAGGCAGGAGAGAGCATGTTGGTGGGGAATCCCCACTCCTCCACACAGTCTCTTTAGATCATCCCGTTACGTGCATGTCTCAGTGCCAGGGGTTCCGCAGGCCATGGGCACAGCCTGTGGAGGTGGCGAAATGAACACGAAGTCCTCACGCTCTCTGTTGTGCCAGTTGGACGTCCATTTCTCTCTCTCTCTCACTCACTCACTCTGTGTCCTCTTCACAGGTACATACAGTGACAGAAATGCAGGACATCCTTAAATTTAGATCCTCATTTAAAGACTATTTATACACACACAACATGACCTTCTGACCAGAGCAGTGACGTCTACTTATGCCACACTTCCTTTCCTGCTTGAATGCTCTCCATGCCACTCTTCCCAAAGCTTATTAGTGTCTAGTACCTGTTAAAAATAAATGCATCATTCTTTTCGACCATTATCAAAACGTATGTATGATGCGAAGCGCTGTGAGATTGGATAAGAGTGTCCAAGAGTGTGCAAGTATAAAAGAGTGCGTGAGCCGTGGTTCTTGCTTCATCTCTCTCGTGGTTTTGTATCTCGAGCTGGATATTTTATTTGCGGCTTCGAATGCGATTCATGCCTGACCAACCCGCATATTCCAGCCGTTATTTATTATCCATCCATCCATTCATCTTCAACTGCTTACTCCTTTTCAGGGTCACGGGGGAACCTGGAGCCTATCCCAGGGTGCATCGGGCACAAGGCGGGGTACACCCTGGACAGAGTGCCAGTCCATCACAGGGTACAATCACATACACACTCACACACACATTCATACACTACGGACACTTTAGACACGCCAATCAGCCTAACATGCATGTGTTTGGATTGAGGGAGGAAACCGGAGTACCCAGAGGAAACCCCCGACACACAGGGAGAACATGCAAACTCCACACACACGGCCCTGGCGGGACTCGAACCCCAGACCCTGGAGGTGTGAGGCGGACGTAACCACTAAGCCACCGTGCGCCCCCGTTATTTATTAAAGAAATCTAAATGAAAAATGCTCTGTGTGTGTGTGTGTGTGTGTGTGTGTGTGTGTGTGTGTGTGTGTGTGTGTGTGTGTGTTTAAAAGTGACCTCAAGATATGCCCTACAGCTCTTCTCAAAGAGTTCGGTTTGAGATCTGTTAGGTCTGACAAAAACATTCAAGAAATCACGTTATAGGGTTTAGAATTTGCAGTTACAATAATGAGTCTTTATTGGTCACGTATACATTACAGCACAGTGAAATTCTTTTCAGAGTGCTGGGTCAGCCATGATACAGCGCCCCCGGAGCAGAGAGGGTTAAGTGGCAGCTTAGCGGTGCTAGGGCTTGAATCCCTGACCTTCCGATCAGTAACCCAGAGCCTTATCCACTTCCCCTAAGGATACTAGAAATTTTTTAAAATACTCAGATTTCCTTAATCAGTGCAGCGTCGACATGTAATAGGTCATTTACACATCCCCCACCTGGCACGGTCTTTGCAATCGTATTGTTCCGGTTAAAAAGAAGTGTGTAGGTAGTAAAGTGCCTCTGTTTGTTATAGACTTAGATGTGTGGGTGAAACAGTACTACAGCATCTACACCAATTTCATGAACCCATGGCATTTGCACTGCTTTGCTGAGCCTGAGCTAATTTCTTTCTGTTATTTTCCATCAGGGGCTTGAGAAGTCAGGTGCATTCATTTAGAAGAGCGAGTCAAGTGTTCGCGCAATATTTATCATGTATAAGCACTTAAGACAGTAATCAGATAAGTACATCCAAAAGGAACACTTTTCTGCTTGAAGTGCACAGAACGTCGGACATCTTGCGTTCATGAGCTTGAGTCAGAGGTATTTCTAAATTTCAGAAAATGACTGCTGGAAATATTATAGAGTAATTAAATAGGAGCTCCTATGTATATAATAGGAGCTCCTATGTAATAACTATGATATTCATATGTATGACATACATATGACATACATATGATATATGGGCGGCTGTGGCTCAGTCGGTAGAGCGGGTTGTCCACTAATCGTGGGGTTGGTGGTTCAAATCCTGGCCCGGGTGATCCCATGCCAAAGTGTCCTTGGGCAAGACACTGAACCCTAAGTTGCCCCCGATGGCAAGCTAGCACCTTGCATGCAGCTCTGCTCCCATTGGTGTGTGAGTCGCTTTGGATAAAAGCGTCTGATAAATGAATAAATGTAAATGTAAATATTCAGAAGACATAAGCCCTATTCGGACAGGATTAGTTATACATACAGATGTGGGGTCATGTGATTATTATCAGAGTAGCTCTGGATTTTTAGTCAGTAATGCCAGTCTTTTTTTTCTGGACTCCATCTGAAAAGATTACGCCATATTTTCACGCATGACTTGGTTGACATGTTTGTCAAGATTCTGTTTTATGCTGTGGGAAAGAGGATTTGCACATGTTCTTCGCTATAAAGACTCTCCAGGAAGTGTTTGCGTCCCACCAAAACCCCGTGTAACACAGAGTTTAAAATTCAAAACGGTCAACTATGGATGACTTCTCAAAAAGAGAATCGACATGTTGCTAAATTTAAGTTCTTAGCACAGGTTTACTTACATCCATGTGACCTACTAATGATCCAAGGTGGACACGAGTCCTACGGCAAGCGGTAATAAAGAAAATCAAAGCACTCTGTATTAAAATGAGGTGTACAGTGGCATCCTAACTTCTGAGACCAGTATGATATATTAAATATGTTTATATATCTTTTAAATATTTACATAAATTTCAAAGTTTTTTTAGTATTTGGTATGTCCCCATTTTTTTTTTTACCTTTTATGATCTGAACAGATTCTTCAGTAGAAGAGATTAGGCATGAGGAAAAGCTGACCTTTTTTACAAAGCAGTTGACATAGTCAATAGAACACATTTGCTTGTATTTCAATAGGGACCTATTTTTAGACCCCGTTATATAAAGTATGCATAGACTTTTTAGTGTGACGAGGATCATGTACGTTATGAAGACACACCCATGTCTGATTATACAGAGATCTCCTCTTAAACTTCCTTATTATTACTGCAGATATCCTCCGCCAACAGATCTGAATAATACTTTAGTTACCCCGCAAAAAGTTGCTAATAACTTATTTATCTTGAGTTCACTAAAGACCTGTGCCTTGCTATTTCCTCCTGCAGCGCTCCACATGCACAGCGTGGTGATCCTGCGAGCTCAGCAGCAGGGACTGAGTTGTAATTGAAGCCATTAGCAGCAGTGCAGTGTGGTAATGGCACATCTGAGCCTTTTCTCCCACCCACCAAAGCAGCCATTAATCAAAAGCATTGCTGCCAGGGCCAAACCCAGCTCTACCGCACAGCTCAGCCGCCCTATCCAAGTACTCCATCAGGGGCTTTAATACTCAAGCTTCGTTTCTGCTTCTAATTGTCTGATGGTGGGGAAACTGGGAGGGTGTCGTAAGAGAGTTCGAGTTAGTATTGTAGTTGAATGTTGGCTGATTTAACGATGATGATCATTCTTATGACACAACCCGATAGGGTCCACGTCCTACTACTCTCAAAACACTACAGCTGTAAATAATAGAAATCCAAATCATTTGGTATTTACAGAAAGGTGACAGGTGGAATTATGAAATAACTGACGTCTGGTAGAAAGACCATGTACTCATTACCTCTGTGGTGCTTGAAAGTTTGTGAAAGAATTTTCTGCGTAAATATGACCTAAAACAACATCTGATTTTCTTCCCAATTAAAAAAATGAGATACAAATATTATACTTGGTCATTTGTGTATTGAGGAAAATGGTCTAATATTATATATCTGTGATTGGCAAAAGTATGTGAACCTTTGATTACGTTATCTGGGCTGACCCCCTTATAACTACAACTAAACGTTTCCGTTAGCTGTTGGTCAGTCCTGCACATCGGCTTGGAGGAATTTCAGCCCGTTCCTCAGTACAGAACAGCTTCAACTCTGGGATGTTGGTGCAATTTCTGCATTTCTCTTCTGAAAATAGGGAACTCTATAAATGGAGACTAAAGCAAATATGCAGTGTGTAGCAGACAGGGAAAATTTGTTAGATGTCACTGGGGCTAAATTCTTAGGAATCTTTAGACAGATGGAAACATCAGGTTTTGACCATAATTGGATTTATAATATAGCATATATTGACGCCTAAAATTGAAAAAAAATGTCAATATGTTTCACCAAAACAGTAATCTTCTAGATTAACAAACGTGGTGGTAAAAACAATCAGTACGTTTACACGGACAATAATAATCCGATATTGAACCGATTAAGACGATACTCTGATTAAGAAACTAGCATGTAAACATTCATTGTTGCTGACCTTAATCTGGTTAAAGTCATGCTCGAAGTAATCACAAATGGAATTAGGACATGAGGAGTATTCCTGTTTTAGTCGCATTATCGAAGTGCGTTACAGACATGTGCCTTAATCACACTATTAACGTCGTGTGAGAGTTTTCACTACATTTTGCCACAGGACACGATCACACACGGCAGCGCTATAGTAGGAGAAATACATGTGTTTTGGCTGCTATATAGACGGTGAGTACGCGGTTTGGGGAGTAGCCCACGGCTTCAAGCAGTAAATCTATTGGTGTGGGGACGTAATGATCCGTCCATCCATCCATCTTCAACCGCTTACTCCTTTTCAGGGGCACGGGGGAACCTGGAGCCTATCCCAGGGAGCATCGGGCACAAGGCGGGGTACACCCTGGACAGGGTGCCAGTCCATCGCAGGGCACAATCACATACACATTCATACACTATGGACACTTTAGACACGCCAATCAGCCTAACATGCATGTGTTTGGACTGGGGGAGGAAACCCGGAGGAAACCCCCGACACACGGGGAGAACATGCAAACTCCACACACACATGGCCCTGGCAGGACTTGAACCCCGGACCCTGGAAAGGAATATTCTAAAAGCGACTCATGTAAACACCTTAATCGGAATATCATCTTATTCAGAATTAGCTCAATAATTAGATTACTACTGTCCAAGTAAACATAGTCATTGATTGTTTTCACACAGTTAAAGCCAGGCTTTGATCAAGTTGTTTGATAGCAGTGTAAGGAAACAGACATATGCCTGGTAAATTTAGTTTGTAATCAGATACCGGTCATTAAAATGTCCATGATGGAATATTTCAGCAGCATTTTCTCCCTTTTTACTGGTGTGACTTTTAAATGTAGTTGGCATGCAGGCAAAAGTCGGAAGAGCCTATAGTTTTAAGAGTACCTAATGTGACAATGTGAATGGTTTTTCAGGGCCAGTACATACAGTATATATAAAACATATATACAACAACTAAATCACACGGTATGATACAGTATGGTCAGTTGGGCGATACTAATGGAATCGAGAGAGGCTGTGTTCTTGCAATTGAAGATGCTCAGTAAAGGGAATGAGGGGTGTGTGTAGGCAGCTGAGCAGCGTGCCGCATCGGTCCTCCATGATTTCATGAGTCATTCTGTCAATATTAACATCTGAAAAACCCCTGAATGCTTTTCTCTCACACAAATACACCTCCTACAAAGGTTACTCTAGCACAGGGTGCAATCTGGGTCATGTTCACAGAAGATGTGTGAGCGTGTAGCACTTCAGGAGCTCAGCAGGTTTCTCCTATACATCATATGTAGACGTTTATCCTCCTTTATCTTTCAACACAGTATATCAATATGACACTAGATGTTTGTCAAGGTTGTACACTTGTCACTTTACCCATGTCCTTACTGAACCACATTGTAGTATTAAAAGTGTCATCGCCTTGAAGAGGCAACTCTTTCACTTCCTGCATCGCTCAAACGCGACGAAAGAGGGAGGGTGGAGCGGGCCGAGAAGAGAGGAAGAAATCACCACACCGCTCCCCACTTCCTATCTCTCACTGTTCCATGACTCGACAGATCGGGGAAGTGGAAAGTGTGCGTCTGTGTGTGCTGAAATTAGCCCAGAGAAAAACTGCCGACACTATTTTTGGAGCTGTGTGTAAATCTGTATGTTGGTTAAATCTGCCACTCCGCCCGAAGAGCTCCATGATGACAGCGTTAGTGTGGTTGCTGATAATAGAGTGTCACCAGCCAGTCAGACAAAAGAGTGCAGAAAGTGAAAGCAAGGCCATTGTTTTCCTGTCAAACCTTTCAGCGTACGGTCTGGCGTACCCTCAAGGACATTTCGAACGCTTAACAAGCTCTGAGCTCCTATCTACGGGACATATATGATGCCGTTTTAAATCGGACCACTAAAGTAACTGGTCTTACGTAGGCCAAGACTTTGTATCAATATAAACGCGTCAATACATCCAAACCACAGCTTGTTTTTAGTATTGTTTAGACGTCTGTTCAGCTGTACTGGACGTTTTTTTTTTTTTTTTTTAAACTAGACTGACGAATGTGTGTTTAAAAGAAGGCAGGAAAAATAGGTAACGTCGTGCATGTGAATAGCACGAAAGCTTTTTGAAGTCACTCCACCCTGTCAACATCAGCTTGAGCTGTGTGTTTAGCTCATGCACAGTAACCCAGGAATAGTTGAGTCCTGACACATCACAGCTGCTGGAATGTTTATGGGTTCATTGCTCTCGTGTTCGTAGGTTGATGAAAACTCTAAACTCATGCATTTGGACCTAGCGTTCATACTGTCAGATGTATTCCACATTTGGACTGGATTTGTTTCACATGTGATCGTTACCTGAGTATCTCTGGGTTTTAAGATAATATACGGTGTATATACTGTATTGGAAAAGACTCCATTATATCAAGTCAGGTGAGCCACTAATCACAAGGTCAAAACAATTCATTTGGATTAAATTGAGGTATGTGTAGTACACATTGAGTTTTTCATGAAGACTTCTACAGAGATCATTTATCCAACATGAATCGATCATGACATACGGTACACGTGTGTCCCGAGAACTTGAATAGTCCTATAACTAGCTACATGTAACATCAGATGGTGGATGAAAGGGCTGTCTTGATGTTTGTTGGATCTAGAAGGATCCACTTTGACACTGCCTTACTTCTGTTAATATCTAGTAGTGGTCAGATAAGTGTGTGTGTGTGTGTGTGTGTGTGTCTGTGTGTGTGTGTGTGTGTGTGTGCTGCCCCGACCATTTTAGGGTCAGATGGGGCTTGGTATGTGCAGAGGCGGAACATTATCTCCTCCTGTTCTCAGACCCGAAGGCCTAAAGGTCACCTGACCTCATAATGCCAGGTCCCCTTACTCCATCTCTCACACTTAATCACCAGAGAACTGGACACACTGCTCTCACACACTTACCTGACTCCCAGAATCTCATAATTGAGCGAAAAGCAGGACCTAGTCTGTGCTTATTATTTTCGTCTAAACACCACCTGTGCCCTTCACTCTGTCACATCTCTGCTCTTGCTCACCTCTAATGGAAGGCTATGAGATGGTAATTGTACTGGTTAGGGCAACACGAATGGTGACAGTCGCTCTATTAATACCGGCCTACCTCTTTGTGGGTGCGCATGACCTTTTTATTTTATTTTATTTTCGATTTGTACTTTTACACTCTCCCACACGTATTTGCATGCAAACATATACAGGGGACCACACACACACACACACACACACACACACACACACACACACAGAGATGATACTGTTGGTTCCAGGATGTGGCCTGCTGTGACGGGCTTTCCCTTTTCACCGCTGCTGCATTTCCATCTCTGATCAGTGTTTTCATGTGTGTTTGAGACACAGATAAAGTCAGTGAATGAAATTGCCCTAGAGATTTAACCGCTTCTAATTCGGTCGTCTTATTAACAGCATCTTTTTTATCTTTGTTCTGTTAGAGGGGAAATTTAAATGCATTTTCCAGATAAAGGCTGCTAGAAATCACTTTTTATGCTATAAAAATTTCATTCAGACCTGAATAAACATTAAGCTCATATTGTAAGGGTTAGTTCCAAATGTGATTGTGCGCGTGCAGTTAGCCGCTAGAGAAGAGGAAGATCAGGATAAGATATTGTCATAGCAGCCGGAGCTGCGACTGGTATTTACCCGCTCATCCTGCCAAAAAGCTCTCGTTCGCCTGTTGCCACCTCCAGCACAACAACAGCCTGAGCATTTATTTTAGACAGGAGATGATCACAGTGTTTCAGGGCCCAGAGAATCACAGCGACACGCTCCCAAATAAAATCAGGAAGGAAAAACAAAACAAAAACAAAGTTCCATCTTTCACTTTGGTATTTATCAATCAACAGAGGTGGCTTTTCAGTCCGAATCAGGTGGGCTCTCTCAAACAACAAAGGTGGGCTCTCTCGAAAAATCAATCAGAAAGTTCTGAGCTAGCGATCGAAAGACTGCGAGCTCTGTTTCTCCTTAAAACCTCTCCGCCGTCATTGTGATTGTTGTCATGATCCGCGTCTCAAATCGAAAAACCCTGACCATACATTCAAAAGCATTGACTAGTCTAGAAAATCCAGATGACTGATACGCAAAACAGACCTTTGGTAGGTTTGGTGTTTGTTTTTTTTCCTTCAATTCAAACAAAACTGGTCAGTGATAGTACTCAATACATTTATTCATTTAGCAGACGCTTTTATCCAGAGCGACTTACAAATGAGACACACTCACACACCAATGGGAGCAGAGCTGCATGCAAGGTGCTAGCTTGCCATCGGGGGCAACTTAGGGTTCAGTGTCTTGCCCAAGGACACTTCGGCATGGGATCACCCGGGCCGGGATTCAAACCACCAACCCTACGATTAGCGGACAACCCGCTCTACCACCTGATCCACAGCCGCCCTCAATAATGGTCTAGAATAGTATATGAGTAGATGATTTGAGACACAGTGCTAGTTTGTTTAATCAGTCGTTGGAACAGTGTCACGTGGTGCTTATACTGCCCCCGCTATTTTCATCGGGATACGTAATATACTTGGCAACCATCTTGCGTACGTGTGCTCAATTGAGCCTGTGACTGTGCTCGCTACATTATGCGAACTAAGGACGTTTATCTCAGCAGTATGTATTGCTAACATTAGCAATCTTTTACCCACCCTGACATGAACAGCCACTTGATTTCCGTGCTTATAAACACTTTGAGGCTCTCCAGAACAGAGTAAGTGGTTGTGTGTGAGATAAATATATTTCAAGAAAACACAATTTTGGCCTGTTTGCAGGTTTAAGTGGAATTAGCAGTTCTGGGGAAGTACATCATTATCACGGTCTATTTGATCAGCTCTGTCGAAGCGAAGTAGTGTCTCTCGTGTTTTATTCGGATGTAAGATGAGTCATTTTAGCCATCTTTCACCTCCACGCTTTAATGTACACGCTTTACAGAGAAATTAATTTAATAATAATTTGTATAGCGCTTTTTACAATGGTACATTGTCTCAAAGCAGCTTTACAGAAATATCATTTTTACATTTACAAGCGACTTACAAATGAGAT
>JAFFST010047225.1:70135-83563 GCA_022414735.1 Noturus placidus | reverse complement strand
TGGCTAGAGAAATTGAACTCAGGTGTGGACAACCTCAGTTATAGTTAGGGGGGCAATCACTTTTTCACACAGGGCCATGATGGTTTGGATTTTTTTTCACCTTTAATAATAAACACCTTCATTTACAAATTGCATTTTGTGTTTACTTGTGTTGTCCTTGACTATTGTTTAAATTGGTTTGATGTTCCGAAACACTTAAGTGTGACAAACATGCAAAGGAACAGGAAATGAGGAAGGGGGCAAACACTTTTTCACACCACTGTATATATTACTTGAACTAATTATATATATATATACACACATATATATATATATACAGTATATATATATAACTGTATTATATATAACTGCCATGTGCCAACAATGTGGAATGGTGGAAAGTATCATAATATCTATCATGAATTAAAATGGTAACATAACACGTCCGCCTCACATCTCCAGGGTCCGGGGTTCGAGTCCCGCCAGGGCCATGTGTGTGTGGAGTTTGCATGTTCTCCCCGTGTGTCGGGGGTTTCCTCCGGGTACTCCGGTTTCCTCCCCCAGTCCAAAGACATGCATGTTAGGCTGATTAGTGTGTCTAAAGTGTCCGTAGTGTGTGAATGTGTGTGTGAGTGTGTATGTGATTGTATCCTGCGATGGACTGGCACCCTGTCCAGGGTGTACCCCGCCTTGTGCCCGATGCTCCCTGGGATAGGCTCCAGGTTCCCCCGTGACCCTGATAAAGGAGTAAGCGGTTGACGATGGATGGATGGATGGATGGACAATAAAATTATAGCACGTGATCTAAAACGTCGTTGTTTCTTCTACTGTGGGGATTTCAACACGTGTGTAACTGTTTATCCGGTGACGTTTTCTCTAAGGAGAGGTTTATTTAATGTCTTTGGAAGGAGTCTCCAGTGTCAGAGGTTTGTAAGAGTCAGATGTAAAGCTGTAATTTACGTTTTATTCCATATGAAGGAAAGTCTTTCCTTGGTGTCTTTCCCTGGTAAATGCAGGTGTTACGTGTTCATTCGTCGCACGTTTGGATGTGACGTGCATATGGCGTACAGTATTTCTCAGACACTTTCGCTTAATACGATTTCTAAGAGAAAGCAGTTGTAACTTGCACTGTGTTTGTCCATGGAAATAATGAGCACATACAGTTGCTGCTCCTCGGGTTTTGTCTGACCACGACCGCTCGAGATCCTCACCAAGCTGAAAAGCCTCTTTTATGCTCGTATGTGCAGAGCAATATGCCCTGAGGGCGCTGACCCAAATGTAAACGTGACCTCAGTCTCTCTTCCATCTGGGATTACGTTCAGCCGGAGTCCGAGTCCACGTCAGCGGTTTACACCCTCTGAGCCACTTGCTGTGATTGATCATTATAAACACTCTTTTGACCATTCTCATGCTACTCTCGCCCATATTCCTATAGCATGAAGAGTCACCGTTCACTTGTTGATTAGAAAAAACATCAGGAGACCTCTTCAGACCTCTTTTGGTGCTCGCTCTAGCATCAGATTTGTGTTCCAGTGTGATGTGATCTTCTGCTGTGGTAGGTAGGAAGCCCAGCCTCCTCAAGGCTTGATGTGTTGTGCATTCTGAGCTGATTTTCTGCTCACTACGGTTGGAAAGAGTGCTTATTTGAGTGACCGTTGCCTTCCTGTTAGCTCAGAGTAGTTTGGCTGTTCTCCTTTGACTTCTCTCACCGAGGCGTGTCCACGAGGCATGTAAAAATCTCAGGAGATCAGCAGATTCTGAAATACCCAATCTATCACCAGCAACCGCGCCACGGTGAAAGTCGTTGAGATCACATTTTACCCCCGTTCTGGCGTTTGACGTCACCATTATGAGAAGCTCATGACAAGCATCATGATAATATTGGTAATATTCTGACCTGATCGCTACACTTATCCGTTTCTCACTATAGTATTTATTGCCTTATGGATTTTATTCTTTTCCTCAAGGTTAGCACGTTTGTCTCGCACCTTTGGGGTTTGGGGTTTGAATCCCGACTTTGCCCTGTGAGCGCCGAGTTTGCATGTTCTCCCTGTGCTTAGGGGGTTTCCTACGGGTACTCCGGTTTCCTCCTCCAGCCCAAAGACATGCATTGTATGCTGACTGACATTTCTAAATTGTCCATAGTGTGTGAATGTATGTAATTGTGCCCTGCGATGGATTGGCACCCGGTCCAGGGTTACCCCTGCCTTGTGCCCCGAGTTCCCTGGGATAGGCTCCAGGCTCCCCACAACTCTGTGTAGGATAAGCGGTACACAAAATGGCTGGATGGATGCATCATATTATAAACATACCACATCATGACAAGTTTTCCGAGTCACTATAAGTTGCATCACAGTGTCATGCTAATATTACTAATAGCTGCCATAATGTTTGAGAGCATAACAATGTTTACAACATCACATGTTTATGAAAGATATTACAACACATACTTTTTGATGTCTGTCATAATGCTTGACAAAGATGAGTGTCACATTAATCCCAGAAATGTCCAGTTATGAGTTTTAGTGTTGCTGCTTAGTCTTTAGCAGCATCATAAAGGACTAAAAATAAATAGTAATAAAAAATCAAATCAAGGACTAGGAAAATCAAAACAATGAATCCTGGATATATAAACAAAAAGGCAGAAACAAAAACGTATTTTAGGGGTTTTTTTTCTCTCATGTTATTACCAGAGTGCTTTTTAATGCAAAAATTTTGTGCAACATACACAGGAACTCGTGCGGTAGAATCTCCACTTAAATGATCATTTTTTAACACTCTTTGTAACACTCAGGGCTGAGAGAGAGAGAGAGAGAGAGAGAGAGAGAGAGAGAGAGAGAGAGAGAGAGAGAGAGAGAGGTTTCCGAGGTGCTGTTTTTGGGAGTCATGACCTGTCTATTTTATTCCTTACCATATTTTTTTCAGACAGGAAGTACATAAAACATACTGTGAGTAGAGTACTCACAGTAAAAATGATCATGTGATAGAATTACAATTGCTAACGGTAACATGACAGTCACATCACTGGACGTAATCTGCCATGAAAACATATGACCATGAGTTTTTCAACGTATAATGACATGGCTATGACGGTCTTATAATGCAGGGTTTAACGGTTCAGTGTTATTCCCAAACAGTTAAACCGTTCAAAATGTGAAAGAGTACCCTGCTGAAAAAAACCCCAAAAAACAATACAAACCATAACAGAAATGTTAAGGGTTTCCATTACAAATACCATTACAAACCATCACCTAACCATTAAAAACTTTACAATAACCATTACTGGTTCTTAATGATTTCCAAAAGACAGAACAAAGGCTCTGTGTTACTGATCAGAAGGTCAGGAGTTCAAGCCCCAGTTCATGCTGGGTAAGGGCTGGATAAGGACGTCTGCCAAATGCCATAAATGTAAATGCAACAAGTTACCAGTAGAGACCCACAGGGACCATTACAGTTTCCCTTAAAACCAATACAATTCCCATTAAAACCATTAAAAGTGTTTTTTTTTTTTTAATTATTATTATTTCCAGCAGGGTGGAGTTTGTATAAAAGCCAATGTTTAGACACTGGATAAAACTGGATAGAACTGGATAAAACGGCTGCCAAATGAATAAATGTACTTCATTTATGCCAATCTATCTATTTAAACTAAACGTTTGGGTTTAATACACAAGGAAACATTTTTGGAACAGATTTAAAAAAAAAAATCTGATTAATGTTAAGAAAGAGAAAAGAAAGAGACGGATGTGAGAAGACGGTTTACACCTATATAAAAAGATCAATCAGTATAGCATTCCTTAACTGATTAAAGAAAGGGTTGCACTGGACAGTCCATCCATCCATCCATCCATCCATCTTCAACCGCTTACTCCTTTTCAGGGTCATGGGGAACCTGGAGTCTATCCCAGGGCACAAGGCGGGGAACACCCTGGACAGAGTGCCAGTCCATCACAGGGCACAATCACATACACAATCACATTCATACACTATACACTATTCATACAGTGCTGGGGTATAAGTGGAATAAAACACTGACAGGCATGCTCTGATTCTGGGTCATAACAGTAGGATTATTTCCCCCAGGATTTTATTCCTTATTTTTGATATTGCCAATAGCAACACGGTTATTAAAATTGTGCATTTGTGTTGTTGTTGTTGTTGTTGTTGTTGAACCACATTATTTATTGTACAACTCAACCACCTGTTGAAATAACCCCAACACAGCCACTTTGTTTTCCATACTTTAAATCCTCTTAACAGCAAAACACCAAATTACTCGTTCTTCCCTAACAATGACTCCTACTCAGTGCACATAAGAATGGCTTCCGCACCCTATCTAGTGCACTACTATGTTGAACTGGCTTCCAATTGGAACGCTCACCCTGTACATCTTCCTCAGTTTCTGGGTACAGGCTTGGAGCTAAGACAGGTAGAAAAGGCGATGTTTCTGGAAATAAACGTGTGTTTCGCGGTTAAACTGGAGTGAACACGACACCATGAGCTGGTATGTATCACCAACAAGCCATTATTAAAGACATTTATTGCCTGAATAGTGAGCTGTTCGGATTGTTTTGGCCCGGCTAGTTAGCTCATGTTAGCGTTAGCATGCTAGCATGTAGCTCGCCGGTGTCTTGGTGTTTGTGTGCGTATATATGTGTAAAGTTTGGTTCAAAAGTCTTCTTTTTCTTCTGGAAATGTAAACCATCTGAACTGTGTAACGCCTCTTCCCAGCTTTATATTATTAGTATTATTTTATTTAAAAAAAAATCTTAGTTTTAGCTATGTTGCTAATTGTTTTAGCTCGATTAGCATGCTAACATTAGCATGCTAACGTTTGTCAAGTTTTAGTGTGGTGTTTTGGTTAAAGAATGAATACATGATGCGTTTTATTTTCCTCTCGCAGATTCAGTTTGAGCCTGTGTTATCTGACTGTGTCTCCTTTTGGACTAGAATAATAATAATAAGAAGAAGAATAAGAGTAATAATAATAATAAGATTAATAATAATAATAATAAGAAGAAGAATAATGAATACTAAGAATAATAATAAGAATAATAATAATAATAAGAAGAAGAATAAGAATAAGAATAATAATAATATATGAAGAAGAATAATAAGAATAAGAGTAATAATAATAAGAATAAGAATAAGAATAATAATAATAAGAATAATAATAAGAAGAAGAATAAGAGTAATAAGAATAAGAGTAATAATAATAATAATAATAATAATAATAAGAAGAAGAGTAATAATAAGAATAATAATAATAATAATAAGAAGAAGAATAAGAGTAATAATAATAATAATAATAATAATAATAATAATAAGATTAATAATAATAATAAGAAGAAGAAGAATAAGAATAAGAGTAATAATAATAATAAGAAGAAGAATAAGAATAAGAGTAATAATAATAATAAGATTAATAAGAATAATAATAAGAAGAATAATGAATAATAAGAATAATAATAAGAATAATAAGAATAAGAATAATAATAAGAAGAAGAATAAGAGTAATAATAATAATAATAAGATTAATAAGAATAATAATAAGAAGAATAAGAATAATAAGAATAATAAGAATAATAATAATAATAATAATAATAATAATAAGACTAATAATAATAATAAGAATAAGAATAATAATAATAAGAAGAAGAATAATAAGAGGAAGAATAATAAGAATAATAATAAGAATTAATAATAATCCAGTTTACAGTTTTATACACTTGTTTTATGATTGGTCAAGAGAAAATGAAACACTGCTTTTTTCTGGGCTCAGATATCTTCTACAAAGATAAGAAATAATGTGTAAAAATAAATAAATAAATAACCCCCCCTTAAAGCAGAAAACAGGACCCCTGTTTTCTTGTGAGTAGTAATAACAGTATAAAATATCATTCCTATATTATGTATTAAATTGGATAGAAGATGCAAGTGTGAACGAACTGTTTAATGTGCTACAGGTCCTGTAAAACCTGATTTCAATCTTAAAGAACATTTTACATCCTTAAAACCTTTTTTTAATTAGTTGTTTTAAAACCTTTTTTTTTTTTTTTAGTTGTTTTCATGACCGAAGACGGCGATTTTTTGGGAGGATTTTTTTGATTAAGATCTCAGCGCAGCATTCGTATATATATTCCACGCTGTAAGTTCATGCGGGAAAACACAGGTCTATCGGTAGAGGATCTTTATTGTACAACCTAACGTACAGGACATTTACATGGATTTGAGACGTGTATCAAGCGCTCGTGCCTTCTTCTTCTTCTTCTTCTTCTTCTTCTTCTTCGGGCTTTAATCCCACTAGGTGGGGTCGCCGGTGCGGGTGACTCTTCTCCAGGCTATTCTATCGCACGCATCCTCTTCCATCTTTCCTACTACCCTTTAATCCTCCCACCGCCTTCTTGGTCTACCACGCCTCCTTTCTCCAACTACTAACTTTCTCACTCTCTTCCCAACGTAGCCTTCATCCCTTCTCACTACGTGACCTAGCGATCAAGCGCTGGTGCCAATTTTAATAATTAAACCTTGCTGTTGAAAACAAAACGAGAACAAATAGCGGTAAACCGAAGCGCTTTAAAAGCAGCTTAATTAATTAAATGCTTCCTATACACACAGATTAATCAGACTTCTACACAACAATGTTGTATTGCGATGTCTAAATAGTCTTAATTAAAATTTTGAAAGGGTGTATTTGCATTAATATGCTATTATATTATATTATATTATATTATATTATATTATATCACCATTATATCTGTGAAACAGAATGGTATTTGAATGACAATAATATCGTTTATCGCAATTATTTCTGAGACGATATATCGTCCAACAAAGGTAGCGAAAGGTGATGTCTGGAGCTCTGCTCAAAGCAATCACTAAATCTCTGATGCCATGCTGTGATTTACATCCTACAACTTATCTCCTAGCTTTAGCAGACCGATATGTTTTGGTCTATGTAATGCACCATGTTAAAACGGAGCCTTTCTATGGTAGAAATAAATCAGTATAAAGTCAACGTGTGCAAACTTAATGTCACGTCCTGAGCTTTATCATTTATTCAGAGGATCCGGATCAGGGATCAGTACTGGAAAATAATACTGGACAGTACTGGACAATAATAATCCGATATTAAGACGATACTCTGATTAAGAAACTGGCATGTAAACAGTCAGTACTGCTGATCTTAATCCGAATAAATTCGTACTCGAAGTGAACATAAATCGAATTAAGATGTGTGAAGTATTCCTGCTGTAGTCGCATTATCGTGGTGTGTTACAGACATGTACACAACTTAATCACACTATTAATGTCGTGGGAATTTTCACCGCATTGAGCGACAGGGCACGATCACACACGGCAGCGCTCAACCGTTTGACGGCAAACAAGAGCACGGCTGCGTCCGAAACTGCGTACTCGCATGTATTTCTCCTACTATATAGTAGCTAAGTACGAGGTTTCGGACGCAGCCCGCGCTGTCTCGTTGAAAGAAAGCACTTGAAACGTCCGTAAAATTACAAACTAAACACCCAAAACTGTATATGGTATCATAACGACGAAGACGAACTGTATGTCGAGACGTGAAATTCTGGAGGGGACGTCGGACGGCGTGGCGTGTTAATGTATCTATGTTCTATAACGGTAAAACGGGAACACGAAAGCGCCTCATTTAAACACCTTAATCAGAATATTGTCTTATTCAGAATAAGGTCAATAATTGGATTACTGCTGTCCGTGTAAACGTAGTCAGTGTTTCCATAATGTTGCCATAACGTACACGTGTGACAGCGAAAAAGATGAAAATAATGTATTAATAGTCGGGGAAAATTAGACCCTACATTATAAACGCTGGTCGACTGTTCTTACAGTACGACGTGTCGATGCCGCACTGGCTCAGTTTGTTGTGATTTTACAATTGAAACGTATTATTAAAATGTAATATATTTATTTGTGTTAACACAATCATCTCGTGCTCTGGGCTTCAGTGTACTTCTGACCAATCAAGAAGTCAGCACTGTTAAATAATGTATTCTGTGCACTATACAGTTGAGCGCTTTGTAAATCTGCAAATGTCAAGATAAAGTGAAGTCCCTTTTATTTCTTTTCTCTTTAAAAAAAAAATTAAATTCATTGGCAGACGTCATTTAGTCTTTTACATTTTAGATTCTGGCTCTCGGGCTCTGTGACCCTGCTGAACTCGGCCCTTTAGACGTGACCTTTCTTCTTTTAAAATCATAAACGAACCCCCCCTTCTTCCTGTGAAGCTGGATGGATGCAACACCGAATAAATCAGCATCAGCACATTATCTCGGAATAATATCGCTGCTGAAAGAGCTCCAGTTTTGCAAACGAAGAGTGCAGACTGAGTCGACGCGGACGCGTGCGTGACGTCACGGCAGCCAGCTGTGACCTCAGCAGCTGGAAGTAGTCGCTTCCCCATCACACACATGGCCAGTGTTGGGGCGCCGGGCACTGCAGTCACTTGCTGAAAGGATCCTTTATGGTTCGGCGTGATTGCTGCATTCCACACAAGCCAGCCAACTGGACACAGTGACGCGGTCACCATGACACCAGGGTCACGAGGTCGTGCTCGACATCAACCGAGCCTGTGTGCTGCTTATTGATAAGATCCCGGTCTCTGAGAGTCGGCTCGCCGGCTCTTCCAGCCGTGCTGATGTGGCATAATGCATATCGTGAGTCCAGCTCATCTCTTTACGCAGTCGCTAAAGGAACGCTTTGTTACCGCATACAAGGAAACATTTTCTCATTCTTTATGACGCTGTGTGTATGGAGCAACAGTCAATACACGTGCAGCACTCGTGGAAATAATCTTGAGAAGCCCTTAGTAACAGATCGGATAGATTTGGAGAAATACTTATCCCTGTCTATGATTTTGAAGTAGAAGTAAAGGCTGCCTGATCAGAACTGTCCGGGCATGTCGGATCGTGGTATGATTGATAACCGCTTCTCCTTGGCAACGTAAACAACTCGTGACAAGCGCTAGTGCTAGGAAAGCTTGTAGTAACGCCTCAGTGGAGAGGTGAATAAAGAGAAGTTGTGTGGTTAGCAGTCTGCTATCACCTGGTGGAAACTAGTTTTGGTCTGAACTTATATAGACTGGTTCTCATTCACCCATTCACACAAACACATACTCACACACCAATGGTAGCAGAGCTGCCATGCAAGGCGCTAACTTGCCATCGGGAGCAACTTTGGGTTCGGTGTCTTTCCCAACGACAATTCGGCATGTGGAGTCATGCAGGAATCGAACCGCCAACCCTATGATTAGTGGACAACCCGCTCTACCACCTGAGCCACAGCCGCCCTAGTTATAGTTCTAATAAACAGTTATGGTTACGAGTCTTAAGTCTTAACTGTTAATAGAGTTCGCCAGCATATTTTTACAGTACTGTGTATGATCCAGTCAAGTTCTGGTTCCTTTCACAGCTTTTTATTATATGAGATGTAGAAGTGTATAGACCACCGTCGGCACACACTCCCAATATATGCGTTTATAAAACGATCGACTGTTTAACTCGAAGCAGTTGTGCTCAGACACCGACACAGAGAGGACGAGCGAGCAAGTCTCTTCTGTTTCTATACTAGCTGACGTGACCGGTGCTTCGGTAATACCTGACGTGACTTTCACCGAACAGGTATAGTCCCGCCCACTTTGAATTGGATAGGGGGAGACCAACCAAACAACAACATTGTTCTTTCGGTTGTTAATTCCACACAGAAAATCTAGCTAGAATAGTAAGAAGCCAATTATGAAGTGCGTCTATATCCCTGTATTCGTATCAGAGATAATGAAAATGGAAAAATGAGTCGAATTCAAGATTTGAAGCTGATAAGCGGAGTGTAATTCTCGGTTTCACAGATCTGTGCTGCATTCATTCTGTGCACCGTGACCGAATGCACTGTAATTCAGCTCCTATTGTGTGGGAGATGATTTTTGTGCATCACATTTTTTTTTTTTCTTCCTTCCCCTTTGTACGTCCACTCCATTCAGTCACTCGTGGCGTTCGTTCATTCATTCATTCTGACTGGATTGTTAAACGCATTCTCGGGGTCACCGGGGCAGTTTCTGTGCTGAAGCACAACACCGCCGTACCTCAACAACCCCTGCTGACATTTTTCTCATCTCTCCCTCTCTCGCTCTTTCTCCGTGCCCTCTCTCAGGGCATGGGATCGGCCATCTCGGTCTGACCGCTCGTCCTGTGTGTGAGGGCGTGTGTAAAAATGGCCCGGCCTGCGAAGACGAACAACCACGGATTCCCACAGTACAAAAGCGAAGACCTGTTGATGCTGAACACCGGCTTGTTGTATAGGGGGGGAGTGCAAGATTTTAGATTTTTCAGCAGACGTGTGCATGTCATGAAGCACGGTGAATTTGTTTTTGTTGATGCTCTTTTAAAACAAACAAAAACGTGTCATTTAATTGAAATGAGCGTGCGTGTGGGTGCTTAGTAGGGCTGGGTAGCGTTGTAAAATCTTCCATTCCGATCCATATCTTTTTATTGATGCCAACGTTGTTGTTGTTGTTGTTGTTGTTATTATTATTATCATTATTTATTTATTTAATTAATTTTTTGCAGTACCTTTGTCTTGAATGTGACAAAGGAAGCACAAATTATTCAAACCACTGCTCTAGCAAATGTTTTAGCCATTGCTCCAGAAATTTCCATGCTGGCAAAAAGTGGCTTGGCATAAACCTCAAAAACCACACCGAGGACCCTTCCGCCCCAAAGCCACCACTTCTGCATGGGAAACCAATTCACCAAGGTGCTGTCACTTTTACAAACGCGTAACATTTTCCTGTGCAACAACGGGTCTCAGAAATATTTAACTTGAGTGTGTTTGAAAGAAATAAGCGATTCGAACTCGACTGCGTAATCCGTGCATGAAAATGCGTAAACTCATCGAATTATCAGATTTGAAACCGATCAGTTGAGATTTGCATTAGTTAGTCTTCTTAAGCATGTGCTTTAGACATGCTTCGGGATGTGACGGCGTTTCTGAATTTACGGGATTTTCATGAATACATTTACATACATTTATTCATTTAGCAGACACTTTTATCCAAAGCGACTTACAAATGAGACACACTCACACACCAATGGGAGCAGAGCTGCATGCAAGGTGCTAGCTTGCCATCGGGGGCAACTTAGGGTTCAGTGTCTTGCCCAAGGACACTTCGGCATGGGATCACCCGGGCCGGGATTCCAACCACCAACCCTACGATTAGTGGATTAGTGGACAACCCGCTCTACCGACTGAGCCACAGCCACCTGTTGAATACCCTGTTCTTACACAAACCCTCATCCTCATCTGAATGATTTCCGTGTTAATCAGTGTGTATCCAGCTTGATAAACGAGGCCCAGTCATCATGGCGTTCCACAAGCTGAAACCCAAATCAGAACCTGGTTCCTCAGCGTATGGAAGCCCTGGATTTTCTCAATAAGGTTCTGAAAGCTCATCGAAAGCCACAAGCCAGAACGTGCCACTTCCATCTTATTGCCAAATCCTTACACAATAACACTAGTAATTGAGGCTAATGTGCAATTTTACCCTTAACCCGGTGCGGAGTGTGGATTTGTGTGTGTGAGGATTTAGATTGTGAAACGACTCTCGACATTCAAGTTTGCGATGGTGACGAGCCCGTTTATCTACAGAAAAGGGAGGCGGGTTAAAAGTCGGTCGTTTATGCAACCTACTGCGTCATCGCTAAAGAGAAACAATCAACTTGAACTTCGGTGACTCTCGGTTCCGTCTCTCCCGCCTTGCTAGACAGGCGTGATTGCTGTTAAGATAACGTCAGCTTCAGCAATCCGACGAGTTACGCTCGTCGCATGACTCAGAGTTTGGATTGAAAGAATTTCACGAGTGCGATGATGCAAATTTTTCCATAATGCTGTGTCGAGGTGCATGCCTTTCTTTCTTTCTTTCATTCTTTCTTTCTTTCTTTCTTTAGTCTTCATGTCAACGGGTCCCAGGACTCATCGTCATGTCCATTATCAAGACAGGCAGCCACCTAACGTTGGCGAGAGAAAAGGAAGTAAAAGCAGGCGCAAAAACCTTACACGCACGCACACGGCGAACACGTGTGATCTGTCGGGTCGTTTATTTTTCTGCGAACGAAACCCTTTCAATTAAGACTTCAACGCTGAACTCCTTGATTTGAGCCATCATCATGGAAAGCTCACACACCCCCTAGATGACGACTCGGCGTACCTGTCACACGAGGCATGCACTAATGCAGCACACGCGCACGCACACCCTTGTGCACTCTTTCACACCCTTCTCTTTCTGTCTCATTAGCGCACACACCTTTTGCTTTGACGCGGCTACCGGCTGTCATCACGAACCGTCCATCGTTCTGCAGGGATGTTATTACTGTCACAGATAGATTTGCGTCTGCTAAATGAATAAATGCGTCTGCTAAATGAATAAATGTAACTAGACTTTATCGTTATTATCGCGGGAAGACTAATTCTTAATGTGGGGAGAATTTCTACCGGTATATCGCAAGCGATAAGATCTCGCCCCATCCCTTCAAAGTAGACGTGTTGGTCCTTTCACGCGTGTAAACCAGCGAGACCCGTACACGCCCACTAACTGACTAAGCCGATATCCCAGCTTTAAAGCGTGGGTGTGCGTGTTTTGACCTTCGTGTACACTTCTTTTTGAAATGTCATACTTTTTGTTAGGACTTCTCAGGGTCTTAGTCATCCGAGCACGTAAAATGTTTAGACTGAACTACCCTATAAAAATGAAATAAATACAGCAAGGCGAAGAGATCGTTAACTTGGTCATGGGTTAGCGTGTTACTACGTTATTTCTATGTATGATTACACGTTAATAAGGAATTTTTTGGTTAATATTTTTAAAGCATGGGATGAGATCTAAGAGATGATTACACAGCTTCATTCTTCAGGTTGAGTCATGAGTAGCAGTCAGCTGCATATGTGTAAAATTGTGGCTTCTGCTGACTTCACTCGTGTGTGTGTGTGTGTGTGTGTGTGTGTGTGTGTGTGTTTGTGGGCGCATTAGGGATGCCAGAATGAACTAGAGGTGGGCGATATGACACATAAATAAATATATATCACGATTATCAAAAACATTTTTATGATGCATGATATAGTATATAGGGTTGATTACCAAACAAGTCTGTTATTATAATGAACCAATTCACAGTGCCTTGCGAAAGTATTCGGCCCCCTTGACCTGTTCAACCTTTTGCCACATTTCAGACCTCAAACATAAAGATATAAAAGTGTAATTTTTTGTGCAGAATCAACAACAGGTGGGACACAATCATGAAGTGGAACCAAATTTATTGGATATTTCAAACTTTTTCAACAAATAAAAAACTGAAAAAATTGGGCGTGCAAAATTATTCAGCCCCTTTACTTTCAGTGCAGCAAACTCTCTCCGGACTTTCAGTG
>JAFFST010047225.1:53045-68990 GCA_022414735.1 Noturus placidus | reverse complement strand
TATAATACACACACACACACACGTGTGTGTGTATGAAAAATAACACGCATTTATTTATTTATTTACTTATTTAATTAACACAAAGATAAAAATTCATTGCGTGTGGGATAAAGAGGAGAAATTCTCGGTTCACACGGTGTTGTGGGTGAAATCACGGACGTGAACATGATTCGTTGTCACTTTACCGCTTGCTGGAGTGGGCTGGGGTTAATCCAGTCCCACCCTGCCTCAAATCTCACATGCACATTAACGGTGTTAACTGACATGGCATTACATTATATTGATTGAAATGTAAACACAATATTAGACCCTTCATAGTGAAACTTATTGCCTTGTATACCATTGGAGATTCAGATTACTTTTACGGGTATTTTTGATTGTGCTCTTGGATACGTGTGTGTGTGTGTGTGTGTGTGTTTGTGCTGTGTGTATACTTCCGCCTTCTCTATAGACCACACGACAGCAGGGATACTACTAATTTGTAAGCATCTGCTTTTGATGGCCTCCATATGGGACCTGTTAGAGCCACATCAGAATGGAAAGTTTTCTTCGTTGTATTTATTTGTTTCCTCTTACATGAAAATCTCAGACAACGCTTACTAATTGCTTTCTGAGTTTACATCATAGCAACGCACTTTAGTTCAGGACACACAGTCCCATAATTTTGGAGGTTAAGTTGCCCCAAATGACCTCCAGAGTTTAAATCCCAGTTGTGCCATGCGCCGCCTAAATTCGGAAATTTCCGGCTGAACTCGTGTAGTGGGAATGATGGGGTAGAGTCTCACGGACAGTCATAGACCCGGTGTGGTCGCATATCCCAGACTGAATACTCTGCTGTAGTCAGGTGAAGGAGGAGGAGGAGGACGGGAAAAGCTCATTGGTTACAATCAAAACAAAATGTTGAACGGTGTGAGTGAATAGGATTGTGTTTACTTCATTAATTCCAGGTGGGAAATTCCAGAAAGCGCAACTCGTTCTTGGATAGTGGACCATGAGGAAAGCTAACTGTTTTCGCTCTTTGTTTCTTTTTCCCTAGGATTCCATTTAAGATCGGGCAACCGAAGAAACAGATCGTTTCGAAGACGGTAAGCTCCAGCTCACCACGATGTTAACAGGAACACGTCTAGTCTGTGTTGTGCTTTGTTCTGTGATCGAGTTTGCATCCTGGTGTTTGTTTACGCGAGCCGCCTCTTCCCTCTTATATCATTGGAAGAACCGAAATGGACTGTCCAGTTCACACAGTGACATCGACATGGCCACCCATCACCCTGCTATTCCCAGTGCACAGACAGAAAAGAAGCTTGGTATTTTTACTCTCTTTATGGCTAGACAGTGAACCTTGTGAAACTGGACAGTGGCAGGCTCTGGCCACTTCAGTTACTGTAAAAGCGTGCTAGAAATGCACATTGGCGTAAAGCCTTCCCAACAAACGTCTACCCGGAACATGACCATACACGGAGACGCTAGACTAGAAGGCATAGACAAAGCTAAGGGTGTAGTTCTGCCTCTTTTTTTTTTCTTTTCTTTTCTTTTTTTTTCCCATGCTCTTAGATTCTCAAACTGCAGTAGCGGAGGGTGAATATTCGCAAAACCCGTACAGCCAATCTGCTAATTACAGTGCCTTGCTTAAATATTCAACTGTCTTGAACCTGTCTGCATCTACCTGGAATGGAAACGGACGTACTTGGGATTATGTCAAGAATCTACACAGAATACCCCGTAATATTGAAGCGGGAAGAATAAAGTTTGCACGATTATTTACAAAAAAACAACAACGAAATGTTCTGTACGCTCCCAGTCAGAGTGAAACTAAATTATAAATCACGCCATTACTTGACTTTTTTAGCAATTAAAGCCTCTGGTGAGTTCAGTGTAAATACACCTGGTCCTACGGCATTGAGTTAGCTAAAGAATGTACCTAAACAAACATAGAGCTATGAATGAGCTATCAAAACAAGTTCTGGAGAAGCATCAATCAGGGTTTGGTTAAAAAAAAATCCCAAGGAGCAACTTTAGATCTATTTTAGAAGGAGGGCGTTAGTCAGAGAAACAACCAAGCGGCCAAGGGTAACGCTCCACATGATGCTTCCACCACCATGCTTCATTGTGTATTGGCTTTCCGAACGTAGCATTTTATGCCAAATGCGAAAGGCTTATTTCGGTCTCATCATATACAAGGGGGCCTTTTCCACAAACTCCAAAAAGTGTTTTTATATGACTCTCCACTCTTCCATGAAAGACCAGATTGTGGAGTCAATGGTTGTCCTCTGAACAGCTTATCTCATAACTGCGTATAATGGTACCAATATGGAAAAGCTTAAGAGGGGTGAATACTTGTGCATGACACTGTCGTAGCAGTCTCTTAAACAGTCGCATCAGTGTTGTGTCCCTGCTAATCACTGAACCAGAACGTTTCTTGACATGGAATTCATTAAAGGCCGCCTTTAGTCCGGGCAACTTCATGTAATTTCACATCAGCTTAGAAAATGGCTGTAGCTAGAATTTCTCTTGACGTTCTTGGTGACAGACAGGACCTTTTTCACTGAAATTGACCAGAACTCTTTGTGGCATCGGACACGACGTCCTGAAAACGCTTCCCAGTGCGCTCACCACAATGACCGTTCCAGAATCGACAGTTGGCTGTCTCAGCACTCAAAACATCTTCCACAGGAAGTTTAATTATCGTGCGTCTGAACATTCCTACTGTCGCTCCAATAGGGCAAATGTGAACTGTCTTTTAAGGGGGAAAAAGCCGTCATGTTATGAAACATCAAGAGCTGAGTTCCATCTCAATAAGCTGACGTCCTGTTCACGTTTCAGAACGGATCATTTTACATTTACATTTATTTATTTAGCAGACGCTTTTATCCAAAAAGTGCACACTTACAAGGGCACACTCATACACCAATGGTAGCAGAGCTGCATGCAAGGTGCTAGCTTGCCATCGGGGGCAACTTAGGGTTCAGTGTCTTGCCCAAGGACACTTCGGCATGGGATCACCCGGGCCGGGATTTGAACCGCCAACCCTACGATTAGTGGATTAGTGGACAACCTGCTCTATTGACTGAGCCACAGCCGCCGGGGGATTTTAAGGGGATGTCAACATCTACTTTGCTTTTTGTGGATAAGCACAGCCTGGGGTGCACCAAACAACTGTCCACTGGAAATTTAGGGGTCTTGGACCTCATCCAAGTGAACCTTGGCATGGACAAAGCATAAATGGTCCATAAACTAGCCCATTGGGCAAGTAACAACTTCAGTGTAGTGCCCAGGCCCGATGTTTATGTTGCTTAGAAACCTGGTAGACTAGATTATCAAAGCGTTTTGTTGTAGATTCGAATGCTAAGGATGAAAACACAACTCTATACTGAATGGTATGTTTAGTCTAATCATATGAGACTGGTTTAATGTCGTTTCGGTCAAACAGGGCTTCACTGAAACCAGCTTTTTGTGTCTCAGACGCAAATAAAATGGTACAAGCCACGTGTACGGTCGCATCCGAGTCCATGTGTGGGTGCTTCCTGTCTCCTTGTATCGACTGGAGCAAAACCACTTCCTCTCATCACTCTGTTCGTCTGTCCGCCTCGGTCCCTTCCTCGCTCTCCTTTCTGTTATAACACACACGCAACGCAGACCCCACGAGTGGGCAGTTCAGAGGACGGGCATGTCACCGAAGCAGTCTGCATGGCTACCACAACGTACCATCCTGTAAACTGTTTATTTACAGGATGTGCCCACAAAAACCGAAGGACAGGAACCGTAAAACACCACTTCACACACACAATCCAAACACACTCACACCGGCATCGCAGCACAGACGGACAAAGCCAGGATTGCATGAATGTTCCATTTCAAAAAACGGAAAGAGGATGTTGGGGGTTTTTTTTTTATTATTTATTTTATTATTTATAATTTTTTTGCTTTGCTTGCTTTTTGTGCATGACAGATTTGTTTAATCTTCCATTCTGTTTTCACGTCAACCCAAATACAAGCCGTGATACAAGTTATTAACAAACCTCAGCTTTCCCCGTTGATCCGTGGCACTCGGCCGCGTTTACGAAAGCCAAGCATGAAAAACTAGAGCAGTTTGCCGACATGTCTCTTTTTAAATCTCATCGCTCACTTCATGTGTGTGTTCTGTTTCTTCCACAGGTTGAAAGAGACTTCGAGCGGGAATATGAGAAGCTCCAGAAGTAAGTTGGCAAGTGTTCAGTGATGTGTTTCGTTAGCACTGCCTGGAAGATTTGTTTTACTTTAAAATATGTCCAGTTTCTTGTTCCTGTTTCCCGAACATTTCTTGACGGCAACAAATGATGTATCAAAATAGGCTAGCTGTACTAAAAGTGGGGGGGGTTGTGCGTCGAAATAAAGTAGAAGTTTTGCTATGATGAATTCTCCTGTGAAAGAACTAACAGGCCCTCAGGCTGGCACTGGGCTTCCAATAGGTCGTGCTTAGCAGATATATGTGCTATAATAATAAAGAAATGGGAAAATTCTCCCTGGATGCATTCTTTCACACTAGTAACAAGTATAAAATAAACAAACTGTCCAGATTCAAGGTTGTAGTAGAAGATCTTTTTCCTTATGTGACGTTTTTTTAACTTTAAACTTCAGTTATTCTCGTATTTTTAAGTCCCCATGTATTCAAAATTGACCTTTTGGTGGCTTTTAGTATGAACATGTCAGATCCATAAGCTAATGACCTCTAAAAACGATGACAAAATTTGCATTTAGAAGTTTAGAAGACGTATGCGCTTTAAAATTTACCACCGATACGGAACGCCAGATTTGATGACCTCATTCGGCACTTCAGCTGCTCATCGGATTTCCTGTCCAATCAAACGCCCTCTGGAATCTGTATATGCTGTGTAGAATAAAGATCACGTTGCCGTCGTTGAGGGAGCGAGAGAGCGATCGTATCAGCGAGCATGGGTCGTAAATGCGTCTTTGCGTGAAGACATGCGTTTTATTCAGTTTTCCAACTGTAAGTCGGTTAAGAAGGAAACGACTTGGATTCATTCACTTTGAAAAAGGAGGTATTTGTGCCAGCTCACGGCTTTACAAGGTGAAAAAGAGAGAGGCGCCACTTGACTTCCTTTTTCAGTGGAAATGACATCGAATAACGCTGCGCCACACTAGGACTTTTTAAAGGAAAAAAGGGATGAATACTGATATCGGTTCAGTACCGTGTTCATTTACTCCTCCTCGTATAAAATTCTCTGATACCACGTGATATGTTGTGACCTAAGCCTAGTGTACGTCATGGCACTAATGACGAGATGACTG
This sequence comes from Noturus placidus, assembly GCA_022414735.1. Classification (NCBI taxonomy): domain Eukaryota; kingdom Metazoa; phylum Chordata; class Actinopteri; order Siluriformes; family Ictaluridae; genus Noturus; species Noturus placidus. The sequence goes on along the minus strand of JAFFST010047225.1, from coordinate 63,704 downwards.
CAGTCTGGACGTATTTAACGATCAGTGATTGTAATCAAGGTGTTCTCTGAGAATGTAAAGAACATGTACCACAGCTTCCTCCAATACACGTAACCTAATGAACCATCATCTGGTGTTTTAAACCGTACCTTTAATAGAGAGCGCACAGCAGTACCAGCGCACATGAGAGCAGTTTAACTCTGTGAGCACTAAGACATACAGTATACACACGCACTCTTCCTTTCGTTCCGCTCGGCACTGTGCTAGCAGTTCACTGCTCACACACACTCAATTAAAGATACCATTTCAATCTTCAACATGTAACTCGGCACGAGGAGGTCATTGCTAGCAGCAGTGAACGTAAACAGAAATATATTCAAATGTTCCATGACACCCCTGATCGCTTAGGTTAGTCATTTCAGTATCGCTGTCGAGTATTCAGTATTCAGTACTCGTACTGAAACATTGAGTTGTCCTCGTCTTGTCTTTCGTCACGTCACTACACCTCTGTGCTTCAGGTGCTCGAGTAGGAGTGTTAACACACACTGATTGGGTAAGATAAACGGCCGACCCTTATGAGAGGGATTGCACTGACACGCACAGCGTGGGTGTAGGCGTGGAAGAATAAAATATCTGACTGGATTCACCAGCTTGGTGGTCTGATGCTTATCTGAATGATATTTAACGGCGCAAACATTTCATAGAAAAGCGAAGCTTTGATGGTAATCTCGGCCACTTGTCTCAAACATCTGCTCTTATAAAATCATTCCTAAAGTTGTGTTTTGAGTTCTCGTGATATTGTGTCTTGAGATTTGGAAATGTATTCTGCATTGAAGACATCTGCAGTCACCTTTTTAAAAAAAAAAATGTACACCAAACACGGAATAAAACACTTGACAGCATGCTGTTCTAGGAAATGAATATCTATAGCATCATTGTGTGATGCAGTCTGACACAAAGCTGAGTTACTCCATCCATCCATCCATCCATCTTCAACCGCTTACTCCTTTTCAGGGTCACGGGGGAACCTGGAGCCTATCCCAGGGAGCATCGGGCACAAGGCGGGGTACACCCTGGACAGAGTGCCAGTCCATCTCAGGGCACAAGCTGAGTTACTCTTACAACCAAAATGTATTCTTTTCCCATTAACAGCACATCCGGGATTGTTTTAACCGGGAATCTCATCCTCTGTCCTGAAGACGTTCCCATCGCGGCAAACTTTGTTACAAAGCGCTGACACTGACACGTCCTTTAAAATGATAAATGCTCCTTAGAGAAAGTGTCACCATGTTATGTTTTTGTATTTTCACACCTGGCTCATTTAGAGCGTTCGTCTCGGAACCTGGTGTGTTTTCTCGCTTGGTTCGGTTCGTTTAGACCAGGGGTGTCCAGTCTTACCCGGGGCTGCTGTAGGTGCAGGTTTTCATTCCAGCCAATCAGGAGCCACAGCCGAGTCTATTGAAAGCCAAGATCAACTGATTAAGCAGGTGGAATCACGTGTGGCTCCTGCTTGGTTGGAATGAAAACCTGCACCCACACCGGCCTTTTCCGGATAAGATCGGACACCCCTGGTTTAGACGGACACGTACACGGCAATCGCGCTCGGATCTGCACCCAAACAGTCGATCCGAATCAAAACACCACGTCGTTCAGGTGGTCTCAGCCCAATTGTGAACAAACCCTGGAGCGGTTTGTTTGTGGTGAGAAAGCGATCCTTCCCATGAACCAATCCGTATAGCAGTGCATGATGGGAACTGCATTACGTAAATAAACGTACGTGTTTTGGTCATAGTTCGCAGCATGAATCTCAGTTTAACTTGGAACAAAAACACTGAGGTTTACAAGGTGTTCAGCGAGCGTCTTCAAGCGATGGGCTTTAATCGTTCTGTGCTCGGACCAGCGAGAGGACCATTTACTCACGTGGGACACCTGCATAAACACAGTTTTTATCTACGCTTTGAAATGTTGCTTTGTGAAAGTGAACCGAGCCAAGGAGAAAATCCTTGAAAACGTTATAACAATTTAAGCACGCGTTTCAGAACCAAGCACAGGCCTGAAAATGCTTTTAGGATGCTTTCGCATCTACAGTCTTACGTTTGTTTGAGTTGAACCCTGGCGCATTCTTAGGTGCAGGTGAGAAAATGGCAATCAGACCTAAGGTGTGGACCAAACCAACCAACAACCGTGAGGTGGTCTCGGTAGGGTTTCAGAAAAACTCTAGCACGGTCCAGTCGCAGTGAGAAAGCGATTCCATCCTGAATCAGCCCAAATACAGGAAGTGAAACAAGCATGCTGGGTGTTTTGATTTGGACTGACCAACAAAAAAGTAAATAAACAGTGGATGGGATACATGATGTTTTAAACCTGCATCAAGTAATACATTGAGTGCGGCTCCACGCTGCGTTGTCATGCCTACACGTCCTTCAATATTTTTCCACGTTTCGAGGGTCCGGGGTTCGAGTGCCTCTTGGCCATGTGTGTGTGGAGTTTGCATGTTCTCCCCATGCATCGGGGGTTTCCTCCAGGTACTCCGGTTTCCTCCCCCAGTCCAAAGATAGATAGATAGATAGATAGATAGATAGATAGATAGATACTTTATTGATCCCCAGGGGGGAAATTCGAGAAAAATCCATCAATGGAATTGCGGGTTTGAATTTCCGCTTTTGATCCCGTCGCTTATTCCTCACTTTAAGCCCCGCTCTACAGCCCCGAAAGCATCATAGTTCCTCAGGGATGTTCGCGTGGACTTTACCGGCATTCCTTCATAGTGCAAGCAGCTTATTCCTCATGTAGACAAGTTTACTGCTGCCAGAGTGTTTAAATAACTGAGCCATATCCATAGGATAGAAAGAAAGACACTCCTAAAAGTGTGTAATCCTAAAACTAAGCTACGAAAAGTAAACAAAAATACGAAAAACATACAAACAAAATACGGAGCTACTCGGGTTGCTGCCACTCATGTTGGCGCATGCGTATTATATTGAAAGACATGCATGTTAGGCTGATTGGCGTGTATGAATGTGTGTGTGAGAGTGTATGTGATTGTGCCCTGTGATGAACTGGCACCCTGTCCAGGGTGTACCCCGCCTTGTGCCCGATGCCTCCTGGGATAGACCCCAGGTCCCCCCATGACCCTGAAAAGGAGTAAGCGGTTGAAGATGGATGGATGGATGGATGGATGGATGGACTACTGTGTCCAACCGGTTGTTATAAAAAAAATTTTTTTTAATCAACCAATAAGAATCATGAACTCAACAGTGTTGTGGTATAAACTCTGTTACCTGGCTTTAATCTTGTCTCCTATAAAATGTATCCTATTTCTCTAGCATATCTAAAGCTAATATGTTAATCTGTGACCTGTGGTAACACTACATGTCATTCACATGCTGGAATGAAGCCTGGTGTTGGCATGCTAGTGCACAGAATGGAGCAGCTGGGGCTCGATTAGCACCTATCTTCCAATCTTGGGGGGGGGTCATCATCATCATCTGGCAGTCTTTCTCCTTATTTTCATTTATTTATTTATTTACACATCTCTATCTGCTTCTTTTTTGAGTCTTTATGTGTCCTTGTTACGTTAATTGAAAGTAAATAAATATACAATGTAATTTTTTGCTCTGTTTGTTCCATGATGCACTAAAACGGCAATCTCCCTCTGATCTGCATTCTCGCTAAACAAAGCTTTCACATGTGCTGTGATTGGTGTCTCATGGGAGTTTCCCAAACTCTCATATCCTTCTTAATTGATATAATGAACAGCTCCCTCATGCACACACGCACACACACACACACACACACACTTAAACGCACACACACAACAGACAGGCGCAACAGTGTCTTAATTGCAGATGTTAGCACCCCGAGTGTGTGTGAATGGGTCACAGTGGGGAACAACCGTGTGAAATGATCTCCTTGGATCTTCTCAGAGTGTTACTGTCATGAAGAAGCATGAATGAGAATTGCTGAACTTTAGCGTCAGACTCTCTTGGGTCGTTTAATTTTGTATTAAAAGCTCCAGTGCGGAAGGATATCGATGGCGTATTTTAAAAGAACGAAGCATTAAACATTAGACCAGATTTATGAAACGCAGGCCATTCCTTTATCATTTCGCACAAGGTGAAGCTTTTATTCGTGTGAAGTGGTTCATTGTGTCCGATTTCTGTACGTGTAGATGAACAAGTTCTTGTTTTCCGTCCTCAGGTTGGAAGACCAAACGAAGAAGCTGCATAAAGACATGAAGAAAAGCACAGACGCTGATATAGGTCCGTGGAAATGGTTGTGCAGATATGAAACTATGTTTGGAGATGGTTCGCTAGCTTTGAATTTATTTATGTACTCATTGAGCCCGCCCCATTTCCACCCATGCACGTGGAGCTCCACCCATGCACGTGGAGCTCCACCCCTAAAACTTATGGTGGTTAGCATTTAGTAAGGACTGTCATGACATCACTTGCAAGCGCACTCAAAAGCCAAGTTACAACTCTTATTTTTCTCCTTGTTCGGTAATTCTTTCTTTTCGCCAGGTCCACAAACTAGCTAGGTAGCTGCTTGAATCTGAGCGTGAGAGGTTACCATAGAAACGTAAAGTGGTGTCCCGTTGATTTGTGTCGTGACACGTGCGCAGATCACCGCAAGCCTGCACTGGCCGGAACAGCTTGAAATCATTGTAAACTGACATTTCATGAACTTTGGTAGGCTGAACAACAAAGGAATCGCAATTGAATTAGCATTTCCTGCACGAATCTGACCTCTAGAGATGCGTCTACGTTTTTACCGATGATATATTGGTGGAGGGTGAGACACCTGGCGAGCCACCAGATTTTTTTTTGGTCTAACAGCCACATGTTCGAGATCACTGGCCTAAAGCTATTTTTTATTACAATTTTTTTAAACATCGTTTTCTACATTGTTTGTGATGGTAAGAAACGACAAGTATTTCAAAAAATAAATAGTCCATCCACTAAACATGCTTCACAAGCAGATGCATGTGAAGTAATAAGAGATCATTGACCGATTGTGCAGCGATGCCTCTGTAGCTCTAGCTCCAATTACAGCTCGTGCATATTCCTGCCATGGCCGCTTTAACTCCGGCTGCTCAGATCAGACCCGAGAGTCTGCGTCGACCCAAATCAGACTCCTGAAACATCAACCCTCATCGGAAGCTTCCCAAACAGGATCGTTTTTATTATTATTTATCACACGACTCGTCGTTTTTGCCTCCTTTTTTCTATTTCAGTCACTTAATAGTGGCCGACTAATATTAGCTTGGTTTCCGTAGCTCCTTTTAATGAAAAGCTTCAGAGCTAAACGGATTGTACGCTTGTGTATCGTTTCTTTAGCGATGTCTAAAGCGGCTGTGAAGATCGCTGGGGACTTGCTGAGTAACCCGCTGTGCGAGCTGGACCAAGCCTTCCTGGAGTCTATGATGGCTTTGGATACAGCCATGAAACGAATGGAGGCATTCAACCAAGAGAAGGTGAGGCCTGCTCCATCACTGCTGTTTACACATCTCTTTAACATTCAGGGTTATACACACACACACTGCTCACACTTCCTGTTGTTCTTCTTGTCGTTGTTGTTCTTCCTTTTCTTATTCTTCTTGTTGTTACTCCTCTTCTTGTTCTTCCTCCTCTTCTTGTTTTTCCTCTTGTTCTTCCTCCTCTTCTTTTTCTTCCTTTTCTTGTTCTTCTTCCTCCTCTTCTACTTCTTATTCTTGTTGTTCTTCTTCCTCCTCTTTTTGTTCTTCTTGTTCTTCTTGTTGTTCTTCTTCTTCTTCTTCCTCCTATTCTTGATCTTCCTCTTGTTCTTGTTCTTCCTCTTGTTCTTCTTCCTCTTGTTCTTGTTCTTCTTCCACTTTTTTTTTGTTCTTCTTCTTGTTCTTCTTCCCCTTGTTGTTGTTGTTCTTCTTCTTGTTCTTCTTCCTCTTATTGTTGTTCTTCTTGTTCTTCTTCCTCTTATTGTTGTTGTTGTTCTTCTTCTTGTTCTTCTTCCTCTTATTGTTGTTGTTCTTCTTCTTGTTCTTCTTCCTCTTGTTGTTGTTGTTCTTCTTCCTCTTGTTGTTGTTGTTCTTCTTCTTCCTCTTGTTCTTGTTCTTCTTCTTCTTCCTCTTGTTCTTGTTCTTCTTCTTGTTCTTCTTCCTCTTGTTCTTGTTCTTCTCCTTGTTCTTCTTCCTCTTGTTCTTGTTCTTCTCCTTCTTGTTCTTCTTCCTCTTGTTCTTGTTCTTCTCCTTCTTGTTCTTCTCCTTCTTGTTCTTCTTCCTCTTGTTCTTGTTCTTCTTGTTCTTCTTCCTCTTGTTCTTGTTCTTCTTGTTCTTCTTCCTCTTGTTCTTGTTGTTGTTCTTCTTCCTCTTGTTCTTCTTATTTAATTTTAATTTTCTTTTCAGTTTCGACTGTACCTGAAACTGTACTCGTTTTGTGCTTCCTGGTTGATCTTCCTGGTTGATCTTCCTTTAGCATCAGCAGCTTCTGTGAGAAGTAATTAATGACATTTTGCACCGCCGCTAATGAAGCAGCGACTGTCGTAAAAGTCCCACGCCACTGCGTCTCGCTTTAAATTCTCCAAAACACGAGTGGAATGAACGATAGGAATGTTTGTTAACCTAGTGATCATAAAACAGCTCAACTCTACTAGCTTGTTTCAAGAACGACGTGCAATAAAAAAATTTTATATGCTTAAACCTGTACCTGTTTAAACGTACTTCACTTAAAGACGGACCGCGATACTGCCTCGCAACATCCTCTTCGCCGTGTACTTCACGGTTGGCAGCGGAAAACATTTTATGCGAATGTTGTTTCTCACTTTGGCTGAAATAAACTCTGTTACCCTCTAGCAGATTGGGTATGAGTAAGGTTTTCTTTCTCACAACAGATCCCCCTCCTCCTCCCCACGACGCTCCTTAGGCGTCTAAACCGAAATAAATCTGCACTATTGAAAGATTCCAGCTTCAGTATTTTAAGTCTTTTTTTTTCTTCACCGCAAGTGATTAAGCCCGATTTCTACGGCTGTTTATCATCATTGGAGTCCTAAAGCACCCCATATAGCACTGACAAGCACGCGGGGGTATAGTAATCGCTCTCCATACAACCTGCTGACCCCGTTCACTCCGGCAGCTCAGCTGAGAGGGGGTTATAGGCCTACTACGGTAGCGCAGATTTTTTTTTTTTAGTGACCTAAATTGCACAAGATCAGATGCTCAGCCTGCTTCAGGGACCATTGTAGTGTTACGTTTAATGTTCTCGGGTAATCTCAGAGGAAATTCTGTTGTATGTGAGTGTCTGGGCATGTCTTCTCATCTAATGTGGCAAAACACGGGGAAGATTTCAGAGCGCATTAGGTAAGATTAGTCTGGTTTTTTTTTTCCCCCAAGATTAGGTCTCTAGCAGTTAGGTAGGTTTGACGTTTGAACGATTCACGGCCATGTTTACGAAGATCCGTCCCGAGGATCTACCGTGGCCCGTATTGTAGAGCGTCTTTAAAACCGGAAGAGTTTTGTAGAGCGTCTGGACCGTTCTGGTCCGTTTTCCAAACAGTTTTTTTTTTGTTTTTTTTGTTTTTATCGTTCTACAGATCTTCCAGGTGTTTGCACAAGTAGGGAATAAAAACAATTGACTACTGCACCTTTAAGATTTCCCAGCGTACTGTGCAGTTTTAATGATTTAACATTTTTTATTGTCTGATTTAGAGGATATTTTGATAGGTAGCTTGCTGAATACAACTGATTTTATGTACCAACATCTATCAAGAACCAAGGTGCCAGCATCATGTACGGTTTAGTTTTGGCATTTCCTGTTTTCGACCCCTTGCTATGACGATAAGGGGAACGCCTTGAAACCAAACGCAAAGAAAATTCAGCCAGTGGAACAGCCAGTTTGCTGAAATGAAAAGGATATACGATGTGTTACTTTTAGGTTCATGCCAACTGTCTCTAGCACGTTGGTTCCTCTGCAAGAACATGGAGGATCAAACACAGCTGATGGGCTTTTGAGAGCGCGTTCGCAAAAGCTCGATGCGCTTCACACTAGGAGGAATGCAGTTTTGCACGACACTTCGCAGACTACGTTGGCGTTGCCTTTATCATGTGCACAGTTTTAGTCTAGGACTAAAATTCTTCTTGTTCTTTATCAGTCCCAGCCAAATTTCTGTTTCTGGTTCCGCTCGTGGTTCTGTCGGCACGAGAATTTCCAACAGATCTTTCAGTTACTCGGTAACATGGACATGATAGGAATATAGAGCTCTCCTGTTCCGTCAAACAGCTGAAATATGGAAGTACATATTTAAATAATAACAGTTGCAAGGCAAGTCTGTCCTGTAGAGCTGGCTGGGATTTGCAGTTAAATGTTCATGGTTTTGTTTGTTGTGTACATCTAAGCGTTCGAGGCTTTTCAGTATGAATTAGCATGCCTGGCCTTGTTTGTATTATTTGTTGAAAACAACACAAAAAAAAAAAATGATGAATATATTCACTGGGAATATAGCAACCTTTGCGAGCCATGCTATAAGTACAGCTCGATTTAACGCACGCTGCTACGAAGCAGATCTCTCAGACAACAGATGTGATGCAAATGCGCTCTCTCTCTGCACTGACCCCACTGTCAGATTCACTAAAGTGAACACTCTCGGCAGCGTTGCTCTCTCCAGCTAAGCTCTGTGGCCTGCTATTCCAGTATATGGGCACTTGGCAGGCGAGTGATGCGTTAGCCGTGGGCGACGATGTTAGCACAGCTGATTTATTATTTTTTTTCCCGGCTCCGTGTTCCTGGCTGCGCCTGTGCGAATTACTACCCCAAGATGCCGGAATGGTTAATGAGACTTCCATGAATCAGATGCCAAACCTGCACCAAAATCCACTTCCAGAGCAACGGCTAACCAAATCGAGCTAGCTTTAAATAAAGACAATGAAACCTCTCTTCCATGAATTTTTATTTTTTTTTTAAATGTGCTCAAGGGCAGGTTGAGCGAGAGAGAGGAGAAATGTGTTATGGTAATGAAGGCAGCTTCAACCCAGGCCTACAGTGTGTATATTTTAAAGTCAGTACTTTAAAAGGCTTTAAGGCCTGCAAAGCCGAGTGGTTAGTGGTTAACGACTAGCGGCCATGACAGCGAGAGGGGGGTTTATCGATTATTTTTTTTTTCTTTTTTGGGTGAGTTCTGTGTGTAGAGGAAAGCGAGAGAGGAAAGTGAGAGAAAGACAGTCGGGCTGATCTTTGCTCTCTGATTCACACTGATGCTGGTGCTTCAGCGACGCCCTCAGGCGTTGCGCTTACCTTATGGAATACTCGCTACACCCTTCACCCAGCTTTGCACATCTTCAACGCTCTCTAGCTCCACCATCAGTCCTTCTGTTTCTTCTCTCTCCACCCCCATCCCCCCCATAGAGACAGTTCACAGTTAATAAAAAGGTTTGCGTGCTAATAAAACAGCTCGTACGTGTTGATTTTACATCATGTTCTGTTTGGGTTCTCTGACACCTCATGAGCTTCACTTGGCTCTTCTGTTGTTCCTTTCACCAGGCTAAGATGGCTGACGCGGCGACGTCGCATCCTGACGCATAAATGTAAATCATTTTAATCGTCAACCCGAGTCAGAGACTTGCAAGGCCTCAGGGTCAAGCGAGGCGTTCACCATCCTTACCCCCATCTCCAATTCTTCCTTCGTCTTTAACATCGCAGAGTATCTGAACTGTTATTGTTAAAAATGTTTGTTTGCTAAGAACTTTCATGTTGTCGGGGCGTCCCACCTTCTCCTGCGCTTTCAAATCCAGCCGGGGTTTTCGCTTTCATGTCTCATCCCCCGACGGTTCCGTCTTTTTTTTTTAATTCAGCGCTTGATGAATATTCACATCCTCGTCCGTCCCCTCAGGGTCTCGAGCGCGATAAAGAGGTGACATCAGCGGCGCTCTCACACCCTCTCCGTCTCTTTCGGAGGGGGCTCGGCGCTCTTTTGGCAGGCTGTGTTGTATCCTGCTACCAATTAACTTCACTGCAGAGGATGGGCTTATTGTTTTGTTGTGCTGCTCAACTTAATGATCAATGTAATGTGATATGAAGGTTGCCACTTAGCATACTTTTTCCCCTCTTAGTTTTTTTTCATCTTGTTTATTGTTTCTAATTTTGTTGTGTTTTCCCCCCTTAGGTCAATCAGATTCAGAAGACCGTGATCGATCCTCTAAAAAAGTGAGTGTCCATTTCTTTCTCTGCCCCTTCATGACTTCATGAACGTTTTATACGGATTTAAACCCGATTTACGTTTACAGCGTTTAGCAGAAGCCCTTATTCACGAACTCTGAACAAGTTAGTCAGCTAACATTAGTTAAGTGTCTCATCAGAAGTGAACAGTGTTACTGAATTTACCAAATAATGTGTCTGTTTATTGATCTAAAGCAGTGTTTCTCGACCCAGGTTCGCGGACCCCTAGTGGTCCGCGGTGTAATTGCAAGGGATCTCTGGGGAAAGGTTTTTTTTTTTTTTTTTTTTTTTTTTTTTTTTTTTTAAATGTTTAATTAATATTCTATATACATATTTTTTGTTAAATGTATCAAAACATATTCAAATACAGTGCCTTGCGAAAGTATTCGGCCCCCTTGAACTGTTCGACCTTTTGCCACGTTTCAGGCCTCAAACATAAAGATATAAAAGTGTAATTTTTTGTGAGGAATCAACGACAGGTGGGACACAATCATGA
>JAFFST010047225.1:8636-21372 GCA_022414735.1 Noturus placidus | reverse complement strand
GGGGGAGACCAGAATCTTTCAGATGAGAACTAGGAATAAGAGGAAAAAGGAGGAAGAAGAAAAGGAATAAGAAGGAGAGAAAGCAGAGGAGGAAAAGAAGAAAACACAGCAGGAAGAGAATAGGAGGGGAAGGAGAGGAAGAAGAAAAGGAATAAGTGGAAGATAAAGGAGAGGAAGAAGAAGGAGTAAGAGAGGAGGAAGAAACCGAGGAAGAGGAGGGATGAGAGGAGGAAGAAGTAGTAGATGAAGAACCACAAGAGGAGGAAGAAGAAGGGAAAGAAAGGGATGAAGGAGAGGAAAAGGTTTTACTAAAATTTATCAGAATTTAAATGAAATTAAACTCAAGAAAATAGAAAAACCTTTTTTTTCCCCCACAGTGTAGCGATGATGATCTACAGTGTGATTAAATGTAAAATTAGAAATCTGTGTTTCTAATAGTTAATATCGGGCCGGATAAAATAAATATCTACATACCATTTACCCAAAATGTAAATAGTCTCAAATTAAAGCTCTTTAAAACAAAGAAATCCATTAATTTCACCTCCAGCATGCCGTGAAGGCAGAGAGTTCAGAACGAGTCATTGCTAACTGCTGCATCTGTGAGACATACCTGTATCTTCCCGAAGACCAGTCTGTCCCACACGCTGTCATTCCGGACGATTCCACTGCTCAACTCGGCCTGTTTCCTGCTCACAGCGTAGTGTAGGATGGCCCTCCTCAACACCGATGTCAGCGAACCCTGGATCTACACACACACCAGAATAGCTCAACCCGTCTTACTCGATGTGAAACAGCATGTCACATCGCTCAAGTTAAAGTTTTCGGTCTCTTTATATAAATGATAAAATCATGATAATCCAGAAGCATTCCAAGCCATATCAATCATTTTTATTTAAAGCTGTGCCAATCTGATTCTGATTATCAGCACCGGTGCGAACGCTGGATCCGATAATATCAGATATCGGCCAAAATATTTAGAGCTCTGATATTGGTATTGAATCGAAAGGGAGAGAAGAGAGGGGCGGTTACATTGTGATAGTGCTTAATCATTAGCAGACCTGCCAAGACTTTGTGCGTATTGCGTAAGAGCTCCACATTTTAACATGGCACGTTTCTGCATACCGATCCTGACCTTATCGTAGATGCGGGTGAGTAGGCGGGGCACCACGGGGAAGAAAGTGGGCTTCAGAGTTTTGATGTCGTCCATGAGCAGCGAGATGTCCCCCTGATAGAAGCCCACTCTCGCTCCATGACAGAACATGGACACCTGAAAAACGGACGAGCGCGAAAGAATTACAGTGCCGCTTGAAAGTTTGTGAACACTTTAGCATTCTCCATAAATATGATCTGAAACGTGGTCGGATTTCCTAAAAGTAGATAAAGAGACCCCAAATTAAACGAAAGAGACAAAATGCATCACAGTTGGTCGTTTATTTATTCAGGAAAATGATCCGATGTTACAGTACATATCTGTGAGTGGTAAAAGTACCTGATGTTGTAGATCATATTTATGCAGATATATAGGAACATTTTATATAGAGACTTCTCACAAGCACCGCTGTAATGGAGGAAAGGAGGTAAAGGATCAGCGTGGTGATTTATGTAGATGAGAGACACGTTCTTTCATGGGTGTTGGCTTTATAACTCCCTTGCGGTTTTTGTCTCGTGTTGATTTTAAAGCGGTAATAACAAAAAAAAAGTAATAAAACTGATAAGAAGTAATAAAATGCGTATTTTGTTCCAGTGATAAATCTATAGCTTTATTTTATGCTACAACGATGACGGTCTCCTTTATCTACTACTTTACAAACCTTTATTATGACCTTTGACCTCCGACCTGATGGGTATAAGCAAACCAAGAGTTGCAGCACAAACAGTCAGGGGTTTAACTAAAAACCAGAGACTTTCACCTGAATCATGCGTTCAAACATGTGAGCGAGGGGCAGGTACGAGATCGACACGTCCTCCTGGCGAATCTCGAAAAAGCCCTGCGAATGAAATGAAAAACACTCGTAACCCAACACAAATCTGGCATGGATCATCAGCTTCATGAAATATTCGAGGCATTACATTTCACGCGGGTAATTAACTCGACCGTTTGGCACTTACAGCGACGGTTAAATGTGCAATTTGTCTTCAACGCTGCGGATTTAAGAAGGAGTTTAGAATTTACTGGGTGATAGAACACACCATTTATTTACCACACAGTCCTCAGAGGCCTACAGCAAAAGCCCGAGCGGCAGAGGGAGAGGAGCAGTAATGCGTCCCACAGGAAATGAACACTACTACTAATGAAGAGAGACGGACATAAATAAATACATAAAAAAGACAAATAGGAGCGAATACAAACCCACCCCCACCCCCAGTATAACCTAGTGTGCATTGTGCAGTAATGCTGTGAGATTTACACACACTTGAGGTCCCTCAAGTCAAACCAACAAGTAACGAAGAGCATCTGTGTGTGCACTAGTCTTAACCTCCGTGTTCACGGGACACGCGGCAGCTCATGTCTATTGTGCACTTTTCTGGTCACGAGCTTCAGAATATTTAAGGTTGCAATCTGATTGGCTCTCCACATTCCCGAGTTCGAAAAAACGTACGAAAATCTGTAGAGATGCGCATACTTTTCTCCATTTATGCACGTCGTTATTGTTTCTCTCTCTCAGTGCCTAGGCCAGTCTAGCACTTGAACAGATTAGTATTGGTCTCATCGAGAATTCAACAGCGCCATGGTATAAATAATAATATTTAATTATGTCACGTTATTGTGTCTAGGACATGTCTGGCTAGTTATAGCGACCTAATGAAGGAAATATTTGCATTTAATTCTTCACTTTTAATTATTTATGATTCTACGATCATTTGTAAAACTTTTGTTTGTTCCGTTTCATTCTTCTTGACAGATTTATGCCTAGGCTTCGTCAGAGTCTAAAGATCCACACCAGTCTCCTGGATCCTGACTCACTGTTGCCATTTTGGTTTTTTTCTAACTCTAACTAACCGGTTTATGTTTATTTTTCTGTTCAGCTAGTTATTTGTGTCTCACATAATTTCAACAATTATTAGCAAAGAACTGATGTCTAAGAGATGGAGAAGAAATACAATACAGCAGGAAGAAGAAACCAAGATGGAGTCATAATGGCAAAGGGTTTTATAAAAAAGAAAGCGAGTGTGTGACTGACCTCCAGAATCTTAATGACAGAGGAGGCGTTGGAGGTGATGTTGCCGTGTGTGATCATGGCTCCTTTTGGCTTTCCTAAATGAACAGGAAGTGAGAGGGTTAAAAGAGAAAGTGGTTCTCTCTTCCATCGCATCCTTCCTATATACTTTAATTCACTAGTTGTGCCAGAAAGGAGTGCTTCAACTGAATATGAGACATAAAGAGGTTTGAATAATGGCTCAATGGCACTTCATAGTATTTCCAGCTTTAGGCTGTGTGACATCGGAGTGGTAAAAGGACTGCACCTGTAGTTCCACTGGTGAAACACACCACAGCCAGGTCCTGAGGCTGAGGAGGCTACGACAAACAAACACATTTCAGCTATTATTCCAAGTAATGTGAACAGAAAATATGGTGTCAGTCTCATTGAAAACTGAGCAAGAGATCATACAGTACTCATTTATCCGAAGCTGACAGACACGTGGCGGATGTGACTCCGGGTGTGTGATGAGGTTTACATGCAGTATTTAGCTGCAGGTTGATGTTTTATTTGTTGCCACATCAGGGTCTTCTGCAAGCTGTATTTTTTTGCTATAATATACATATTAGAGGTTTACCGATACCGATCACGAAGCTGCGCAGTACCTACCGATAACCGATTACTCAACCGATAGTTTTTAAAACTGATACTCAATGAAAACACTCGGAGTAAAATATAGTTGAACTTTATTACAAAAATAAACAGTACTGACTGCACCATGAAGATATACTGTACTTTTTAAAATGAAATAAATACACAAATATTAATATATATTATAAACTATATAATATGAAATAAGATATTCGTCCAAGCTGAAACAAAAAATAACACTCCAAATAACAAAAATAGAGACGTCCAAAATGAATTTGAAAAAAAAAAAAAAAACACTACAAATAACAACAAAATTTAAGAGAGTTTTTATTTCGCCTCTAGAGGCCGCTCTCATGCCGTATAATGACAGCTGACTCTTCTCAATTGTTCCGCAATCGACCATCGTGTCAATTACCCAGCAAATCTGATCAATCAGTTGACCTTAATACGTATTTTCTATAAATTAAGATACAAATCTAGACCAATAATACTGTAGAGCAGGTAAAACAAAACTTTTGCCAAAGGAATTCATTGATTTGGGATGCAAAAGGAAATGACTCACTAGAATTATGGCTAGGAACAAATCTGAAATATGATACACCCTACACTCTTGGAGTATAGGACTACATTTAATTCAGAAGATATTTTGAAGTATACTTACTACTGGAGCCTGGAGATTTTCCCTGCCCACATCCTGCAAACAAAAAATACACATCTTTACTATAACCGTGCATTACCAGAATGAAACAGTCACTATTAACATACATTCTTTTTTTTTTTTTTTTTTAATCGGACAATTAGATCGTTTAGAATTCCCACTATTTTCTGACCATGAGCTGTTCGAGCTGCAAAATCTCCACGCCACAGTTCCTCCCTCTCTCCACCAGGGCGGCGCTCACAGGGTTAAAGAGCACCAGACAGGATAGAGTAGGAGTCACTCCATTCTCCTTATTCACCAACAGAGACTCAGCCTTCTCCTCCTTATCACAGACCACCAGAGAGATCTCCGCTAGAGAGAGAAAGAAAGAGCGAGAGAGATGGTGGTATGTTGAATGTTTATTTACATGTTTAGTCTCAGCATTTAGATCTCTAGGTGTTAAAATATAACATTTGTTATCACAACAACTCATCACAGACATTCTTGAGGAAAATCGCATTCATGAATAAGATGCTATTTAAAAAAAAAACCCACTAAAACACACTGTGGGCCACAAGGGGGCGATAATAACTCACAGGAATGTTTGTTAAAAAAAAAAAAAAAAAAAAAAGAAGAGAAATTGCTCTGTTTGAGAGTTGATAAACTCTATATTCTGTTCGGGTCCATATGAAACATCTGAGAAAATGCTGAATAATGATCAACTATTACATTAAATAATTTGTAAAAAAATATTTTAATCGTTTTATATATTTAAAAAAAAATGTACTGATACAGTACCCAGGCCCATTTTATAAAGGAATAATAACAAAAATTTGTTTTCATCATATGATTTTCCATTCTTAGCTTCCATTCTTCCATCCCCCCTCCCCCTCCCAAAACACAAACATCATCATAGTAAGTATCGCTAAGCATGTGATGGGCTTTTGCACCTCCATTTTCTTCAAAATTGTAGAATCAGAAACAAAAGAGAAGCCCGGTTGTCTGTGACGCAGTAGTGAACGTGAAGGTTAAATCCAGTGAGACGCACTTACCCAGGCTGAGGATGTGCACCATGGCCTCCAGGCCCAAAGTGTCATACAGAGGCACCAACGCCATGGAGAAGGTGTAGCAGGCCATCTCTGTAATAACCCACTGCAGCCAGCAGGGGGAGACAATGTTAGTGTCAGCACAGTTACTGTCCATCATGTGAGCTTACACACCTTACAACTGCTTACACACCAGTTCTTATTCCACGTGATTATTTAACAGAGTATTGTGCAAAAGTCTAGAAGACAAGTTTAGATGCTTGGATTTGTGCTAATCTTGCTAGCGTGTATAATTACACTGCCGGTCAAAAGTTTGTGGACACTCGACTGAAATGTCTCTCATGATCTTAAAAACCTTTTGATCTGAAGGTGTGTCATTAAATGTGTGAAATCTGTGTTGTAGACAAAAAATATAAAATCACGCCAACATATTCATTTCTTTCATTAGAAAACTAACATTTTATTTACAAAAAAAATATATATGTTTTATATTAAACAACTCAGAGAAATATTCCGAAAAGCAGCCGATAAGTGTCCAGCGTCGGTAGGAACTCCATAACACTGTTCAAAAAGCATCTCAGGAAAATTTCTCAAGACAGCCGCGGAGAAAACGCCAAGAATACATTTCTTGAAATTCTTAGCAAAAAGCGTGTCTACTTCGAAGATGCTAAAATGTTCAATTATTAGATTTATGTGGGATTTTTTGTATCACAACATAATTCCATTTGTGTCACTCCAGAGTTTTGAGGACTTTATTATTATTCTAAAATGTGGAGAAAAAATTATATATAATAAAGAATGAGTATGTCTAAAGTTTTGACCGGTAGTGTACATAAATGATAACGCTGATGTGCGCGTGTTTCTATAATTAATTGTGCTATGGTCCCATAAGAAGAGATGTCAATGTAAACAAGTTTCCTTTTGGTCATGTAGGTTTCGTTTAGGGGTAGATTTTGGGGTTGGATAGAATTAATTAGCTGCACTAATAATTGCATCAACACACAGTCAGTCCTGAGAAGAAAGAGCGAGAGTGTGTGTCTATAAAGTGTTTTTTTGTTGGTTTTTTTTTTAAAACTTCTAGCATCTAGAGTAAAAATATTTCCTTAACGGAGGCTAGGATTAAGGTAAGGTTTAGGTGTCAGCATTAATTAGCTACAGTAATCATTATGTCAGTAGAAAGGGTGTGTGTGTGTGTGTGTGTGTGTTGTACCTCTGGCCTGTTCTGAGCGAAGATGCCAACGAACTGTTTAGGAGTAGGCTTGCATCCTTTGGCCAGCAGACCGGAGCCCAGCACCTGTGCCCTCTCTGCCACCTGCAGCACCACAGGAAATGACCAGGTTTAGTACAAAACAAGGTGCAGTGAGTCCCTCCAGTGTGTGTTACGGCTTACATAAGACATAACACCCAATGATGGATCCTGATAGCAGAAAATAACAGAAGAGGCAGAGGTATAGCTAGAAAAGGAAAGAAAAAAAACACATGCTGGTTTCCTGCTCGCTGGGAACTTCATGGTTGGTGATCTCTCAATTATAACCTGGCCATGTATCAGCATCTTACAACCAGAGGCTTTGGACACATTTCACTTACTCGTAACTAAATAAAACTGACAGATCAGTTGGCTATTATTATTATTATTATATGATTATGATTAACATCTCATACTGATCTTTAATAATCTAGTGTAGAAATAAGCTCTGTGTAAATCCATGTCCTTTATTGTTCTTGTGTTAAGACAGTATAGCAGATAGAGAAGTGCGAATATAGGCAAAACCTAAAACAGTCATTTACACTCCATCAATTATTTCGACGTGCGATTACGGCATTTTTTTTGTATTTTCCATGGATTTGTTACTGAGTTTTTCCTAACAAGCCTTAGTCTTACCTCGGTGTAGGAGATCCACTGGTATGGCTTTCCCGGTTTCCTAAAGCCAAGGCACGGCCCATCACCTGCCGAGCATGACAATCTGATCAAGCGGCATTCACACACAAATTATTCACACCCTTTCTTTCTTTTCCATCATTTTTACATTACAGCTCCATTTCAGTGTAAAGCTCGAACGTAACACAGGTCTAAATACTTCCTTGAATGCACTGTAATTGTGTCAGAAAACCCGTGTCCCAGTTCTGCACATACACAGCATTCCCAGGTCACGCAGTGAAATCCAATCCTTTACTGGCTGCATTCAGCATCTGCCAAATGGCTTGTTTTCTTTTCACACTGAAACCAGCTCCATCACGGTCAAGGCAATATCAAATACTTCAGCGTTCCTGCTGAACAGATCTGCCTTTGACTTATTGTGGCGTCTGTCAGAAACGCCATTTATATGTGGTGCTGGTGTGTATGTGTAAAATAAAGACACGAAAACAGTTTCAAGGAGTAGTGCCTCTAATTAAAAGACCTCCCTTTCCTCTAGAAGACATTTTTTTACGACTTAGCCGTGAACGCTTTTGGCCAAAAAGCTCGAGTCGGATTGTCCAGATGGAAATCTGTGATGTGCAATTTCCTGCAGCCTCAAGCAAGATGCAGTTAAGTACAGGAGACGAGCGCTATTACAACCCCGCTGGCTAAATCTGACCTGCTGTTTCTGCGGTGCTTTAAACTCCATCCAAGCTGCTCTCGATTAAACTCACCTGCGATTCTCAGGCCTCTCTGAAACATGTCATACACTGTCTTCGTATCCTCATAGTAGAAGTCTAGTAGATTATCATCCTTCAGCAAGGCGGACCGTCTGCAACTGGCATCTCCCTGAAAACGCACACACACACACACACACACACACACACACACACACACTCACGCTGCTCAGTATTTGTATATAATTATAACTCAAAAGTAGCACTGCATACACTTAAAAAAAAAACAATTCGAGTTCATTTCGATGGTTAATGGTTCAGACTCTGTTCCTGAAGCTAAAGCCTCTGATACAAAATTAAATTGATTAGTATATTTTATCCGTGGGAATTAATAATTAAGATGTGGCTGGAGAACAAGGGTGAGGGGATTGATCTGTTTTATACATGTTTTACAGATATTTTGGAGTACGATGAATAATGGAGAGAAATAAAGACTAAGAGAGAGTATTAATGAATTAACATTTTTATTGGGGGGGGGGGGGGCTTTTAGGATGCACAGTGGTGTAGTGGTCAGCACGTTTTTGTCACACCACCGAGGTTGGAGGTTCAAATCCTGCATCCATGAAGCTTGCATGCTCCCCCCGTGCTCTGGGGGTTTCCTCCGGGTACACTGGTTTCCTCTCCCCACCCCAAAGACAGGCGCTCTGGACTGACTAGCATTTCCATATTGTCCATAGTGTGTGTGTGTGTGTGTGTGTGTGTGTGAGCCCTGCGATGTCCACGGTGTCTCCCACCTTGTGCCCAGTATTCCCTGGGATCAGGACCAAGTTTCCTGTGAACTTGTGTAGGATAAGCGGTATGGAAAATGGATGGATGGATGGATGTGTATGGGGTGGTAACCTTAAATAGTTAAAGAACTAAATGAAAAAAAAATAAATAAATAAAATAAAAATACACCTCAGATGAACATGTGGCTATATATATTTTAAAATAATTAAAAATGAACAATAAGCGTCTTGCACGATGTTGCTTTTAAATATTACAGTGCGGTTTGCAGTAGTAGCTGTTTGTGTATCGCATTTAGAACGTGCAGATCTGGAGTACCGTGTTTGTGTGGGCTGCTTTTATAAACCGGTCATGGCGACCCTGTGAGACTGAAGAATGAAAGAAAACATAAAAACAGTGGTGTTGGTAGTGGAAGAGGCACAAATGCGGCAGAGAATGATGTCGGTTGTGGTGTTGGTTTATTTTGCACTGTGAGTATGAGGAAATAATAATAATTAATAATTAATCAATTTGTATAGCGCTTTTTACAATGGACATTGTCTAAAAGCAGCTTTACAGAGATATCATTTTTACATTTACAAGCGACTTACTAATGAGACACACTCACACACCAATGGGAGCAGAGCTGCATGCAAGGTGCTAGCTTGCCATCGGGGGCAACTTAGGGTTCAGTGTCTTGCCCAAGGACACTTCGGCATGGGATCACCCGGGCCGGGATTCGAACCACCAAACCCACGATTAGTGGATTAGTGGACAACCCGCTCTACCGACTGAGCCACAGCCACCCTAAAAGGAACTTGGTTAGAGATGCCACGAGGTAGGTGGCAGTGCCTTAACCGTATATGTGTTGCAGGCTACTAGGACCTCTTCCATCCTTGTCAAGGGGAGTGCTAACCTTCTCTCCTTTCATACAACACAATGAAATGCTACCTGCACAGGTATGGACTGAGCCTTCAGGTCACATGGAGGCTGGATGGAGCGAGGTCGGGTCGCCAGCCAGTAGGCCGTGAGTGAGGCCACGGCGCCGAGCCCGAGGAGAGAGGGAGGAGAGAGTGCCAGGGAGGGAAGCAGAGTCCTGAAATCCGCTACTTCAGTGCTCCCTAAATCGCTGCTGCCGAGATGAAAGGAACGCAACCACTCCTGCAACTGCATAGCTGAGTGGAGAGAGAGAGAGAGAGAGAGAGAGAGGGTAAGTTATACTTTGTATCCAGCAATGTTTGATTCCACCAAAGGTTTTATGAATCTCACAGAAACAAGTGGCCTTTTGATGTAAAACACCTCAGAGAGGAGACTTTTAACTCCCTCGCTTCTCTGTAAGGGGGTAGATGTGATTCAAGTAGCTTTTGAGACAAAACTGTGCAAACTGGAATAAAACTCATGCCAATAGAATCCGTTTGCACTCGCACCTTTTGTTTACAGGAGGTAAACGGCACAGAACACTTCTTACACGAGGCTGGTCTTGTTTTGATACCATTTAAAACCTTGTAGTTAAAGTTGGAGGTTTTGACATTGTTAAAGCTCACACTCTCTGCATCATCACGTATTCAATTCATGGTTAAATCTTTTAAAGTGAGGATTCAAAGAGCCCTCTCCCCTTCAGCATGCAGATAGCGCGAAGTCTTGTCAGTTATGAGCCATTTATTTTAGTGATCGCTATTTTATTTATTTTTTTTACTATTGTTTGACCCTTGCCTTCTTTCTGATTATTCTTTCATGGTTTGCCCTTCATTTGGATTGAGTGGTTTGAACTATTTGAAGTTTGCATCACTAGATCTTCACTTTGTGTAAAGTAAAAAAAAATAAAAATTGCTTATTAATTAAAGCTCCTTTAAAAGGCATTCGTTTCAAGGATACAGTACAATATTCTATCTCGAATTATTGCATACGACTTAACTATAAAACAATTGAACTCATTAATCTAACACCAAGAGCCGGTACAGTCCCTCACATTATACACGCAGAACTGTCAATCATCTGTAAACAAATTTCGAAATAAAAAAAAAAAAACTTTTAATAAGGACACGCTTCAGTTATCTCTTTTATTAATATTCAGGCCTGCACATGATGCTGCACGTTAATGAGAGATGTGCAACTTGTAGATATGTATTATTTGTATCATTTGTCATTTTAGAGATTGCATTGCTGTACCATCGACTTTAGAAGTGTGTTTTCTGCTTCTTTGTCCTGACACGTGGTGAAATTCTTCTCTCTCGTCACCTCCAGATTGTTTATTACAGAGTAGTTCTTTTTATTTTTCCTGTGAGACAGGTGTTAGCCTTGTATAGGCTTTTATAACTTGACCCATAAGCTCAGGCCACAGACTGCAGTTCTCCAAGCCCTGTTAGATTGCTCTGACGAACTGATGCTGATTGGCCAAATCAGAACAGGCGCTTGGGTTACTCTCGGCCGTTTTGGGGCCGCCAGAGAACCCATACGGTCACACTCACACAGTGCGAGTTCACGCTGACATGTCAATGGATCGTTCCAGGAAGCACAAGAAGCAAAGTGGAAGTGAGGAAACGATTAAAGAGAGAGAGAGAGAGAGAGAGAGAGACTTGGTGGGATGATGGGGTGAGTGGGAGGTTCCAGCATCACTCCATAAACCTTCTGTGTTTGTGCAAACAACTAGATTCTCCAATGACCGACCACAACCCCCAACGTACACATGTCTGTGTGTGCGCATGTGTGTGTTTTAGACCTTTGAAGATCAATTGTGTCTGTCATGGAGACACATGCAATGTGCCTGGATCACACAACTAAAGGAGTTTACATGACAGTACAACGCAGCGCAAAGGATCTTATACATTTCCTTATAAGTACTGAGGTTAAGGTTAAAGATAGAGTTTACATACAGTAGGGGTAGATTTGGCATAATTTAACTAGAATAACACAGAGTGTGTGAGTGCGCGTGAGAGAGAGAAATGGGTCAGCTAATTCCACACAGTCCCATGAGGAAACCCAAACAGTGTAACACTCATCTGCAGCCATTTCTAAGCCTGTAGTGTTCCCTCTCTCTCTTACCCACGCTGTGCCATTCGTTCCCCCTCCTTTCACTGTCTCTCGCTTAGTATTCAACCACACACACACACACACACACACACACACACACCCTCCATTCACTCCACCCCCTGTGTTCACCCCTCACCCAATTCCTAGGCTCCTCATCTGAAGAATAAAAGGGTCACCTTCCTGCTCCGGTAGTTCAGCCTCCTTTCTCATTCTCACTCTCTCTCACACACATGCACACACATGTTGGTGTATACTTTGTTGCCAGAAAAGTTTATACAACACCACATAAAGGGTTTTGATTGATGCTTTGTTGGTGCATTCTTTGTAAATAGTCAGAATTGCGAGACGTTACCTTAAAGTCCTGAGAACAAAGTCAAATCAAATTTATTCAAACCCCATTGCATAGACCAGGTATTTCAGGATTGTTCTGCCCCTAGCCAGTTCAGGTATTTCATGTGTTCCATGAAATGTGCTAAAGCATATTTGGTGCATCTAATGAAGCCCTTGATCAGTTGCATCAGGCATATTTGTGCTGTTTTGAGGGATTATGCTCTTCAGGGGTTGAATCATCTTGAAACCGGAGAAGTCATTAGAAGTTGCATTAGAAATTTCAGTGGAATTTGGGGAAACCACTTGAAGCACTCGTCTATTTCAATTACTTTTGTTTGATCTGTTCGTTGCAAACAGCAGAAAGTCTGAAAAACTGTATGTCTTTCCTAGACATTATACCTGGAGGAGAGCGACGTTACCAGAAGTGTCCATATGGTGCAAATATTTTTCGCATGATGGAGCATGGACTCAAATCAAACGAAAAGCTTGCAGCATCATAACAAGTGAAATTATTTTTTTTACAAATCACAATATCGCTCATCTTCAGCGTTTGGGGGGGGGGG
>JAFFST010047224.1:79665-90265 GCA_022414735.1 Noturus placidus | reverse complement strand
ATATATATATACACATACACACACACAGAGACACACACAGACACACACACACACATATTTATACATACACACATACATATATATGTGTATGTGTGTGTGCATGTTAAGCTTATTTTTTTATTTATTGGTTGTTCATTTATTCTATGCAAATGTCCTCCTTTGTAAAAAAAACAAAAAAAAACAAAAAAAACAGGAACTTCAGCATTACATACTCTGGTTATTTTAAACTGTCAGACAGTGGTATTGATTTAATTTTGCTCCTTGCTCGATCTCATGCAAGAAAAATTACGTTAATCCAAGCTGAGAATCTTATGTAACAGACAATCAGCAAACTACTCCATGCACACAACTCTCACACAACTCTCTGAGTACTGCTTAAGTCTGTAGATACTTCTGAGGTCTGAATACCTTTGTGAGCAATTTTAGTATTAGTGCCTCACTATGTATTAGTAACCTAACTCTGAATATGGTCCATTGAGAAACAGCTACTCCTCTAGCAAACAGGCTATATGTCCACTGCACTTAGCACGGATATCTCCCTCCTCTCCCTTCGCCACTGCTGCGTGTGATGAAACATTCAACATTAGCGGCAACATGCATCACACAAAGAAGAGGCATGTGGCTATTATTAATTTTTTGTCTATGTTGTCCAGACAGATCTATACTATATGTAGGCAGTACTATGCAAACATATATAATTGCACACGAACAGGAGAAAAAATGTATTTGTCCAATTAGTCACCACTATGCAGCTGCCACAAACCAGCACAACTTTTCTCACCATGCTGTTACTGAAGTTCTCACGATTCTCTATGCCACACAATGCCTCACATTTTTGCTACTCTCTATTGGAAATGAATTGGAGTAAAATTTCAGGTGACAAGTTCACATGCAGTCTTGTACCCATAGAGATATATTATCTAGCTAGTTTGCTATCTATGCTTCCGTCTAGATAACCAGCTGACAAGTATGCCTATAGCTTTACTAGTTTGGTTACTTCACTTTCAGACTCATGCCGAAGTACTCCTCAACAGAGGAGCCATTCAAGCTCTGTGATGACAATTAAATCAAAATACAGAGAAAGCCCAAATGGAGACCTACATCTCTTCAGAATTGTGAAAAACATACAATGCATCCATCATGTACTGTAGGCATTCTGAAAACAATTTCTACTGTTTCAAATGAAATGCAAATGTTAGATGGCTTGCTTTGTCTAGCAATTTCAGCTCTTGAAAATGGGAGATTGGACACATAGGTGACGTGATGCAAATTGAGAGTGGATTAGCATATGTTGTTTCTACCTCCTGACCAAACACCCCCTCAGACAAGTATGAAGAAGAATAAGCAGTGTTGGTGAGAAACCCTCATTTGAGTGATATGAAAGGAATCTTAAATTTGTCTTAAGCCATTTCTGATTAAGAGCTTTTCTTATCTATCTTGAGACATCTAGATCAACGGTCCCAAAACAAACGCAATCAATACTGGTCTCTTATACATCAAAGTTGTTTCAATATCCAGAACCTGGATAAAAAGGACTCACAGTTTTCGCAGTCTAAATAAGCCGCTGAATGCATGGCTGTAAACTGTATGAATGCTGTTGTTCTGCAGAAACCTGTAGAAGAGAGAATAAGCTTAATGGCATCTTGCTATATGAAGGCAATAGCATAAGAACACACACACAAAAAATGCCTGCTTACAAGTCACATTTTATTAGTATTTTCTAAAAGAGAGTTAATAATCAACATCAGCAAACAAAGGCATTTTAATATGGTATTGAAATCAATAGTTTAATCAATGTCCACATTTAGCAATAAGTACCTGGGTAACAATAGGGAATGTTCACCAATTATTGATCTGTTCAGCCTTATTCTAGCCCTAGCTAAAACATTTTTTAAAATAAACAGTCAACCTTTAAAAGCTTTTTGATAAAAGCAGGCACAGAGATCATATGATTCTGGTCCAGCTGCAAAGAAGCAAAAAAGTTATACATTTGAGAATATGCGTTACAAGGTACAGTTTGAAAGTTTAAAACAATTTAAAATCAAATGAAATTAAAACAAAGCTGTGTCATAAAGTAGAAATTTTCTAGTTCTTAGCTGTTTGCTGTATTCATAGGCTTGTTCACCATTTTATTTTAATTGTTTATTATATGCTGTATGCAAAAAAAAAAAAAAAAAAAATAGACATTAATATTAATTGATGTCATTCTTGTATAACCCAGAATTTCAGTGTCTCTTAGTAGCAGTAATTAACATATGAACAAATATATACTCATTTGTCTGGTAAACTGAATAACTCTGAATAAACTGAGTAACACTGAAAAAAGCACCAAAAACTTCTAGTGGAAACATCTGGGTTACAACAACAAGATGTTGCGTTTAGCATAACACCATGGGAGCACCCTTGCGCGCAACCAGCATCTGAAGCTTGTGTAAAATCATGACTTTTTATAAGCCTGATGTGATCAGGTGACTTGGCAATTAAGTGCGCCGCATGATATACACACACACACACACACACACACACACACACAATATCACAAAAGGGAGTACACCCCTCACATTTTTGTAAATATTTGATTATAACTTTTCATGTGACAACACTGAAGAAATGACACTTTGCAATGTAAAGTAGTGAGTGTACAGCTTGTGTAACAGTGTAAATTTGCTGTCTCCTCAAAATAACTCAACACACAGCCATCAATGTCTAAACCGCTGGATACAAAAGTGAGTACAACCCTAAGTGAAAATGTCCAAAATGGGCCCAAAGTGTCAATATTTTTGTGGCCACGATTATTTACCAGCACTGCCTTAAACCTCTTGGGCATGGAGTTCACCAGAGCTTCACTGGTTGCCACTGGAGTCCTCTTCCACTCCTCCATGATGACATTACGGAACTGGTGGATGTTAGAGACCTTGTGCTCCTCCACCTTCCATTTGAGGATTCCCCACAGTTGCTCAATACAATTTTGGTTGGAGACATGCTTGGCCAATCAATCACCTTCACCCTCAGCTTCTTTAGCAAGGCAGTGGTCCTTATCATGCTGGAATACTGCCCTGCGGGGAGGGGATCATGCTCTGCTTCAGTATGTCACAGTACATGTTGGCATTCATGGTTCCCTCAATGCAGTGTAGCTCCCCAGTGCTGGCAGCACTCATGGAGCCCCAGACCATGACACTCCCACCACCATGCTTGACTGTAGGCAAGACACACTTGTCTATGCACTCCTCATCTGGTTGCCGCCACACACGCTTGACACCAGTTGAACCAAATAAGTTTATCTTGGTCTCATCAGTCCACAGGTCATGGTTCCAGTAATCCATGTCCATAGTCTGATTGTCAGCAAACTGTTTGCGGGCTTTCTTGTGCATCATCTTTAGAAGAGGCTTCCTTCTGGACGACAGCCATGCAGACCAATTTGATGCAGTGTGCGGCGTATGGTCTGGGCACTGACACACTGACAGGCTGACCTCCCACCCCTTCAACCTCTGCAGCAATGCTGGCAGCACTCATACGTCTATTTCCCAAAGACAACCTCTGGATATGACGCTGAGCACGTGCACTCAACCTCTTTGGTCAACCATAGCGAGTCCTGTTCTGAGGCCTATAAATAGTAGGGATGCACCAAATGTTCGGCAACCGTAATTATTAACACCAAAAGTGTTTTTTTTTTGTATTTTCGGCAGAATAATTTCGGTTGCCGAATATTCGGTGCATCCCTATTATTTATAGGTGAAAACGCTGAATAAATTTAACCGAACAATGATATGTTTGATGACGTGACCAAATAGCCTAGCAACCAGAGTGAGACGTGCAAACTTCATGACCTCCACTTCCGGCAGCACGCTCGGAGAGATGAGGGGGCACGCGCATGCACGAGCATGCACCATCTACGTGCACGAGCACATGCTCTTCAGATGCTGACAACCATGTGCATTTGTTTTGTTTCTGTTCCGGAGTATTCCGTCACGTCGCGAGACATAAGGGAGTAGAGTACGGAAACAGATAACATTTATTTAAGGGCAGGCATACAAATCCAAATCATAATCCAAAAAACTCAGTCAAGACAGGCAAAGGGTTGGGCGATCAGCAAACAGGCATAAATGGGGCAAAGCATGAATCAAAGTTGCTGTCACAGAAAACAGTGTCAAAACACAAAACATGAACTAGTACTATAGACTGGGAGCGGAGCAACCAGTGGGGACTAAATTAACTAATCTATAGTTTACACTAACTAAATTTATCAAGGGACATAACATTAACAACGTATCTAACGGTACTATATCTACTATAATACTCCGCGAGGTGTACACGGACGCGAGCGGTATATATCCCCAATATAATCAGTCGTATAGAACCGAATAGAACCATTTCTGCACTCTTGTGACTGCACTTGTAATGCACTTTTTTTTTGTTGGCTACAGAGTGTTACATTCTTTCAGCAGTCAGTTATAGGCCTAGAACAGGCTATTCAAAGGAAGCTCAAAGATGACCACATCAAAATATTATTTTACTCATTTATTTATTTAAAGTTAAATTGTGCCTATTGGTAGCCTATGCCTGCTAGAATGAAAAAAATGTTCAGTGTTAAATAAACATTTAGAAATTGTAGTTTTTGTAATTGATAATTTTTCTTTGAAAAGCAAAACAAAATCGTAAAAAATAGTAACTCTGTGGAGGCTGAAATCTTTATTGATTTATAATCTAAAGCTAATGTGTTTGGCCATATAAAGCTCATAATTTAAATTAAAAAAACAAAATTAGTACATTTTTAATTATTTTGGAGATTATAGATTTGTTATTTTTTCCTCCTTTACAAAAAATCATTCATAACTGAAGCCAGATAATCAAATAGAACATTTGGGGAGGCTTCTGGGAATAGACTCCAGATTCACTGTGATAAAGTGGTTTCTGAAGATGAATGAATTAATACGAGTAATTTGAGGGTATGTACATCCGTATTGAGTTTAGTAACTGTGGTTTCTATATAATAGTGTTAACAAAAGGTCTAGAGTAAATGTGGTTATGTTGCTGTTGAATGAAATCACAAAATGAAACCTAAGTCTCAGTAACGAAAAGCCATAAAAAAAAAATAAATAAATACATAAATCCGATAAATTCAGAAACAAGTCAAAGAGAAGAATAGAACAGCATATTTTAAAAAGGTTGATCACACTAAACAAGGTTTAACACAACTGATAATCCTCAACCACAGAAAGAACAGGTAACAGTTTTCTTTAAAAAGTGAAAAAAATTCTGGGACAAAGTTCTGTGTAATAGACAGATATTTAAATAAATAAATAAATAAATAATAATTAAAAAACACTATTATATATAACGAAATGAGGGAAAAAATAGTAACTTATCATCCAATGAGTTTAAGCTTATTTTTTCCATGATGGCATGTAGTGTACAGAATCATAAATGTGTTTAAACTAATTGGAGTAACAGGATACTGACCTGAAACTATTCAGTTTTTCCAGGAACAAAAAGTGGGAAGTTATTAACTAGTCAAGTCTGTCATTTAACCATATTCTGTTTATTGGTTCAATTAAATGGGAGGGATTATGCAAGTATAATAGGTAAGCAATATATGATTCATAATGTGCAGACCTCATTTTACCAAATCTAAAGGTGTCACAGCTCTATAGTCAGAAAATTGTTACTAATTTAATTTCCTTTTTGTATTGTTCCAAGACAATGCAGCAAGAGTTTATTTTATCCTTGTTTATACAAAGCTAAATATATTTTATTAGGGTCTAACTAAACCTGAACATTAAAGTAGGACTCAAAGTCAAGTAAAACACATGTTAGCTTATGACTACAGCAATATTTCATAGTTTAGTGATGCACTTTTTTATATTCACACTTCACATACACTGTATGATCAAAAGTTTGTAGACACATCACAATCACACCCGTTTTGCACATCCCATTCCAGATTTAGATTCCTCCCTTTGCTGTTATAATAAATTCCAATTTTAGGCATGTGGCTGTAAGGATGCACTGATGTAAGGCAAGGAGGGGTGCAATCGGCATCACAGTTCATTCCAAAGGTGTTCAGTCAGGTTGTGGTCAGGATTCTGTGTAGGTGACTTAACTTTTTCCACACCAACCTTGACAAACCATGTGTTCACAGATCTCACTTTGTGCACAGGGACAGAGTCATGCTGGAACATGTTTGGGCCCTTAATTCTAGTGAAGGCAAATTGTAATGCTACAGCATATCAAGACATTCTAGACAATTGTGTGCTTCCAACTGTGTGGCAACAGTTTGGGGAAGAACCACACAATGTTGTGGTGGTCAGGTGTTCACAAAAGTGTTGGCCGTATAGCGTACATTACTCTCTAAAAGTATTGGAATTGCAAGGCCAGTTCTTTTGTTTTTGATATACACTGAAGGCATTCAGGTTTTGGGTCAAAGATGAATATGAATTTCAGTTTTCATTTCCTATATTTACATATACACGTGTTAAACAACTTTGATCAGACACCTTTGGTGCCAGACCAACCCAATTTTAGGTCAGCAAAAGTATAGTAACAGATAGTCTTCAAGTAAATGAAAGTAACTTACACTTAATATCCAAATATCATATCCCTTGCTTGCAGTAACTGAATCAACCTGGTGACCCCTGATATAACCAAACTATTGCATCTCTCTTTCGTGATGCTTTTCCAGGCTTGTACCGGAGCTTCTTTCAGTTGTTGTTTGAAAGGTTTCTCCTTTCACTCGTCTCCTCTTCAGGAGGTGAAATTCTGCTCAATTAGGTTAAGGTCTGGTGATTGGACAGTCTACAGCCTTGGCATTCTAATACTTTTGGAGGGGACTGTACACACACACACAGAATCCTTTTATACTTTTATGGTTAACTTTGTAATACTAATGCTATGGGTAAAGGTAACAATTCCTGCCTCACTGATATCACTACTGACATTCTGAGACATAAATTACCCTTGAATATTTTCCTTTCTGATAGTGTAAATTCGTTTGACTGGAGGATACTAGAACTGAAATGGTTTTCTTTAAGATCATCTTACTGTCATGCAATCAGTCAAGCTGTCTGTCTATTTTATTTTAGCTTCTTCTTGATATTTTTGGATGTGTACACAAGTAGTAGGGTTGCAGCACATGCGTAATACAGTCCTCAGAGCAAGCTATGCAGTTGGCCAATGCCTAAAAATCCAACAGAAAATTTTGTCCAAAATTTACATCTGTAAGTTTATTTCACAAATAAGAAATTAGCATTTGACTAACAAATTATATTATTAAGATCTCCTTAATATTTGTGGTAAATTTCAATCAACCTATTTGAGAATGGAGTGATTATACTGATCAGTTTCAAGAACTACAATTATTATTCATTCCATATCAATATTCCTCATCTTGAACAACAACTTTTCACGCAGTGGTAAAGGTAAGCAAAAATGTATGTTTTGTCTGTCACTTTATTATAGTGGTTCCCACATTTAATGTTAAATATCATTTTAGAGTTGAAATGTTTTATATTTTGAAGCTATTATTAAAAAAAAAGTTCCTGCTTCATAATTTTGTCATTTATCGCTGTGAACTAAAGGAGCATGGAAGTCAGGTACATTTTGGAACCATTTTAATGACTTAAATTGGCCACTTCAACACCACAGACGTAACATTTATAACTTCATAACTTCATTATTTTCTAAACCTTAAAGATAGTAAAGTCATTTCAAGTGGAAATGAGCCTCAAAACTCGGTGTCTCTAATGTCTTAAAAGCTCAAAAATGCTCGTGCAAGGCTGCGATGGTGTATGACCAAGGGCACAGCAACCTTTATAATTGGAGGGAGGCATGTCTTGCTCAAATCTAAAGAAATAATTACATTTTAACAAGTTTATTTGGATTAAACGCAACGTAACCGTTCGCGTAATTGAAGGCTTTAAGACCAAGCAGAAGCCTCTGCCAGCTGGTTGCTTTGGCAGTGAACAGAACTAATGAGTTAGGTATAAACAGAGGACAGAGCTAAGTCCAAATGGGAGGGTCAGCTACAAAAACTGGTGGGACTTTAGCTACAAGTGGCCTGTACAGTCCTCCAGAGGACTTTGGTTACTGTAATGTTTGCCATGTAAATTAAACTGCGATTTGTTTTCTTCCAGAAGCAATACACTGGCTTGACTTAGTTAAACTGTTAAACTTGCAGTTTTTAAATTTGTGCTCTAAAAATATTAAACGTTGTGGAAAAAGTAGATTGTTGTAGCTACTTTTTCCACAATGTTTTTAGTCTTTATTAGGTGACGTTGTTTAACAAGAATGATAAATGATCTAAACTGTTGATTAGCAGGTTATAGTGTTCTCAGCAGCACATACAAATTACAATCTGCGATGTATTTTACAAGGTTTTTTTATTTTTGCAAAATGTTTCTGCCATCAGTTTCTACAAACACTTCAGACTTTTCAGGTTATGGACCCTACAGACCACAATGTCTTGTGGCAATTTTAGACTACATTTAATTGAAATGCAAATCTATGTCTGATTTTTAAAAAAATTATATTAACTTTGGTACAATTTTTACTAATATGAGATACATTTTCAAAAGTTCTAGTACAAAATTCCAAAATGATTGTGCTTGTAAATGTCATTCTTTTAAAACCTGCTCTTACGTTCCACGTTATCAACTTAAAACATTTGGTTTATTTACCAAAACAAATTAGTGTGATCTTCATTCAATTATTACTCACAACAGTCAGTAAAAAAGGCAATAGACCACCTTCAGTCCCATTTATTTTGGGTGGTAGTACATGGAAGTAAGTAGGCCAAATATAATATCTATCTATCTATCTATCTATCTATCTATGATTTTTTTGATCTGGCATACTCGCCTGCTTACACAGGAAAACGTATGTGTTTTAAGTTACTGTGTGACTGGTAACTGAGCCAAGTTCACTAGAGTTTAATTTAATTCTCCGTTTTCTGTTGTCAGTAGTGATGTGTCATTCACGAACAATTCATTTCAAGCGAATCTTTAATATCACTCAAGAACGAGTTGTCTCAGAAAGTGAGTCATTAATTTTTTACCACACATGCGCTGTAACATCCCAATAGGTTCTGTACAGGAAACAGAAATGATTAGTTCACCTCTTGAGTCTTCAGGTTCGAGTCGTTTCAGAACTAATCATTTCTGTTTCCGGTCATGACAAATGTGACGTGACAAAAGTACAACTCGGATCGGGAGGTGTGGTGAACTATCACACTGCATAGCCTAAAGACCTAATGCTAAGCTACTAATTAATCATTTCTGTTTTAATTTGGCCTTCGTTGAATTAGCCTACAGTTTATTTTTATTCCAAATGTGATTAACATTTGCGTAAGTATTAGACGTTTTGGGGAATTTAACATGTAATATTTGAATTATATTCTGCTGAAATGAACGAAATGGCTCGAAAAAAAGATTAGTTCATTTCGCTGAATGAGATTTAAAGATCCCAGGCAGTAAAATGATCTCTCTCTCTCTCTCTCTCTCTCTCAAACACAAGTTTGTGTTCCCAGGTCGTTGCCATGGAGATAAATAAACCGAAACCATTATTTAATGCTGTGGCGTGAGTTAGCGAGAATGAGCTAATCGCGGAAAGGATAAAGTGGATGGAAAAAGGACACCAGCAGGAGCTAAAAAAGAAATCCTCATGTCTATAGACAATGAGACAGTTATAAACAAAGTTGCAGAAACCAGCACACTGCTTAGGTGGTTGTTGATGCTGTAGGGCTTTGCCATTTTCAGTTCTAACTGTAGATCAAAAATGATTTTCCATTTAGTTATTGATGAGTGCTTGCGGTTTTCAATTTTGAATGCAGAAAGTTACAGTTGTATATTTTTTAAACATTTTAGCAGAAATGTTTCATATAATTTATTTCATTGTTTTATTTATTAAATTGAGATGGATATAAAATAAATAAATAAATAAATAAATAAATAAATAAATAACCTTAGATTTGTTAGTCATATTTATGGCCATATTTATATTATTCAAATTTCTACTCGTACTTATATACACATTACATGCATATGAATTAGTCTACTGTTGGAACAAATATTACTCAAAATATTTGTCACGTCACAGACCAAATATATTTACTTATTTTTCTTTGAAATACTGCTTTTATTTTATGAAAAGTACAAGTAAATTAAACCATGACAAGGTCAGTGGACTTTTCACAAAATGCCATGTTAAAGGAATATTCAAAACTTTTGTAGGGGTTTTTAGTGATGGGAATACTGCTGTGACAAGATGAGATATTTTATAATAAGTATGACTGTTTTAGAATTTTATTATTTTTATTGCAGGTCTTTAGGGACCTGCAGATATTATGAGTCATCATGGAAACGGCGTCAGACAAAAAGACAGGACAAAAGGACAGAGAGTTAGCTTGGGAGAAAATAGCTGCTCGAGTCAATGCATAAGTTTACATTTTAGTTATACCGTGTTGGGTGTAATTAATTACTAAGTAATCTAAATACTGTAATTCATTTAAAGACTATAAAACAATTCTGTATAAAACATTAGTGGATTTAACATCACATTTTAAAAGGTATATTTTTAATGTAACCTTCTCCCTGTAGTTACACACTTT
>JAFFST010047224.1:36714-58364 GCA_022414735.1 Noturus placidus | reverse complement strand
CATCAATTTACTAACCCAGCTGATATTAATTTGCACAGATACCAGGTATAATTACTTTCCAACTACTTACGGATTTCAGCTGGTTCCTTGCCTTACCTTGCCTTGGAGAACTGCTATTTCCTAGCGTGTTCAATATTTTTTTTCCTGTGTCATTCCCCTTTATTACACACAACTTTATTAATGCACTTTAATGTTGTGAATTCTTTATATTTGCCGATTTCTTTAGTTAATACTAATGTCTGGTGAAAATTTCATGTGAATAACCTCATTGGAAATATATTTACTAAAAAAAATGTTGACACATTCAATACTTATTTCCCCCACTGTCTATTACAAGTGCATATTTATGGCTACATCATGTCCTGAGCCTCCCCAAGTACATACATCTGTTCCAATGGCTGTTGCAATGAATGTGCATAAATCATGTGAGATCAGAAACCCAAGAACAACCCTTCAGCCAAAAAATTAACTCTTCCTGCCATTTAAAACATTTTCCGCATTGCTCTTTCCAACATGCTGTGTGATCTCTAGTGTGCCCTGGAACAGGCCTCAATGAAGGCTAACATTATGATCAGCCTTACTCACTTTATTAATTAGACTTCACTAACGGTTTGTTAAAAAGCTCCTGTGGTATGTTAAAACGACAGTGTTAACAGCTGCACTGCTGTAGTCAGCACACACCAAATTTGGCTCTATGACTTATAAAGAGGTATGATTTCAGCACTTAACATGTATGTCTCAGTGATCATAGCATTACCAAGAATGTTGAATAGATTGAATCCAATTCTTGTGGCTTCTGCATTGATGCAGGTACTGAAGCCTTTGATTGACAAAGACCATTCTCTGAACTGCTGCCACATTTTCCATCATGTGATGTCTTTAGTCACTCAACAAAGTGTCTTAATAAGGTGTTGGACCATAATAAGCCACCAGAACTGCTTCAGTGCACAGATTCTGCAAGTCTGTGGAATTGTACAGTTGGGATTAACACACATCCATTCCATCCAGCTTCCATACTTCTTATCCTACACAGTGTCAAAGAGTAGCCTGAAGCCTATCCAAGGGAACCCAGGACAGGATAGATAGAGGATACCATGGACAGGGTGCCAACCCATCGCAGGGCACAATTGCACACCCATTCACACACTACAGAAACTTTTGGAAATGCCAATCAGCCTACAATGCAGGTCTTTGGACTGAGGGAGGAGACCTGTGTACCTGGAGAAAACCCCTGAAGCATGGGAAGGACATGCATGGCACACAGGAACATGCACACAGGGCAGAGTTGGAATCTTGTGGTATGGCCTCTATATTTCTGCTCTCTTCTTCAAAAGGTGGATTGTGGTATCCTGTGGAGGTTGTTGGTGATGTCACTGACTGTTGTTTTGGGGGTTTTCTTCAAAGCTCTTACAATATTTCAGTAATCAACTGCTGTTGTTTCCTTGGCTGACCTTTTCCACATCTGGTTGTTAGTATACCAGTGCTTTCTTTCTTTTTCAGGACATTTTATTGTTGTACTGGCAAATCTGTAAAAATGTTGCGCGACTTTGGTAAACGCTCTGCTTGATTGACTGTCAGACCATTTCCCGCTGACACAGGGACGTGATACATACACTACGTACGCTGGCAGCAATAAACCAATCAGAGAACATTACGTAATACGTACAGTACGTACGCTTACCTCCGCCACGCCTCTGGTAGGTATACTACCAGTATGCTGCAAAACAACATTTGTTGAATAAAGTTCAACTTAACTCACTGTTTTGCTTCCGTTACCTTTTTTTTGTAGACGTGCCTTTCGTGACAACAGTTGGATGCAATAAGTAAGTGCAGGAGAACCGTCTTTATTTAAGAACAAAACAAACAAACAAGCACCGCTTAGCATCCCCGGCATAACGCTAACTATACTGGCTTCAAACAAACAGGCATTCGGCACTCAGACAGACCTTCAAACAAAGAACAATAAAGCGCAATGTGCTCTTAGCCCAGAGGGGTTTAAATAAGCGCAGGAGAACAGTCTTTATTTAAGAACAAAACAAACAAACAAGTGCCACTTAGCATCCCCGGCTAAGGCTAACTATACTGGCTTCAAACTAACAGGCATTCGGCACTTGGCACTCAGACAGACCTTCAAACAAAGCACAATAACACGCAATGTGGTCTTAGTCCCGAGGGGTTTAAATACCCAACATAATCAAACCAAACACAACACAGCTGGGATATCATCACCGAATCCAACCGAATCCAAAACAATTAGTCACGTGTCTAGAGTTAGTTCATGCTGGGGTGCCATCTTCTGGCTGAGGCGTAACAACCGCATGTTTTAGCATGCGCCTTATAACACGGTGTGCCTTATGTATTGGTCATAGTACAGAAATATAATTTGAGACTGCGTAATTGAGACTGTGCCTTATAATCTGGTGCGCCTTATGGTGCGGAAAATGCGGGGTGTATATATACCAAATATATATATATATATATATATATATATATATATATATATATATATATATATATATATATTGCACAATATCAACTGCAGACTGAGGTGTGATGCATAAACCAAAAAAAAAATGTGAGTAAATGTGAGTAATGTGAGCATCTGTTACAAAGGAGTGTAGTGCCTGCAGAATAGAACCTGTACGTAAACATAAAATATATTTCTATTGGAAGTTTAAATGAATTTAGCCAAAAAATTCATATAATTATTGGTAAAATTATTGGGTACACTTGCCATGTTACTGCAGTCTGGTATTGGTAATAATAATATATTTTGTTTATAAGGCATGTTTCAATAACCAAAAGCTACTTACATTGAAATATGGGCAAATTAACCTAAAAAGACACAGTGCCAACGTTGCTAACTTAGAGATTTTTTCTTTAGATTTGGTAAATTTTTAGACCCCTTTAACAACTTTAATTCATTCATTCATTTTTAGAGCATAGCAAAAATCTAAATTTTTTAGCAGACATTGGTGACTGTCTTAAACTTAATATGGCTCTCCAGGTCACATCACTGCTGCTGTTATACAAGTTGTACAAATTGAGACACACACACTGTATATACTGTCGCAATATTTTCATGGCTACATATGAAATATATACAGATATAACCAAACTGGGTCATATTTATTACATGTTTTGTTATGTTCTCTCCTCCTGTTTTCATGATTTCCCTGCCCATGTCATTGTCTTTTTTTTGTTATTTATATCTCTAATAATTCAGTCAATTTCTCTAATTAGTATCAATTAATTACTCTCATACTTCAATGTAAGCATCATTTGGTTAATTAAAGTGCTTTATAAATAAAATGCATTATTATGAATGTTTAATAATATGCATTAATGTTATTGAATGATGCTAAATTGTATCCTTTATATCACTAGGTTTTCTTTCTTCTTTAGGCCCAGCCTTTACCCTGTTAAATGACTTGCTGTCATGCTTGAGGGGTTGAGGTGGAAGCAGGCGCAGACTTGAATATTAACATTTATTGAAACACAGTTCAAAACCACAAAACAAAGACACTATGACTAGGCTACCGAAACTCAAGGGCAGGAAACAAAAACTAGGGCTAATAAACGTAAACACTAAGGCACGAAACAAACCAAACACCGTAACACAGAGACATGAGTCTAAACAACGAAAGACAAAGGCTAAGTGCTAAACCAGGACTATATATACCCACACCAGTGCTCATTAACACAACAAGAAGCAGGTGCAAGATGACATGTGACTAATAGTAAACCCATGTGACATCAAGGGGGCAATGGCTGCTTGGACATGGAGTCTACCGGCACACTGGGGTGGAGACACACACACAACTTAAACACAGTCCAGGTGCTAGGAACAGTCACTGCCAGAGTACAGCCACCAGAGGGCGCCATAACCGGCCAAGGTGCAGTGCCGGTGGAGAGCCACCCGATGGTGCCAGAACAGGCCAAGGTGCAGTGCCGCACCTGGCCAACAGGGGGAACTGTGACACTTGCCTTATAGATATGTCAATATAATCTTGTGCATATATAGAAGTAAATTATATTACCAATACCATTGATAAAATTACACTGCTATACCTGCAGTCACTTTCGTTGGTGTGACCTACAGACAGAAATGTCAAAATAATTCTGATATGGGTGTCAGTCCATCTGAAGTGGTCCAAAAATTGTAAAGTAAAATTGTAAAGAGTGATTACCTCTATGTATTGGCATTGTAAACCACCAGTTTATTATTATTATTATTATTATTATTATTATTATTATTATTATTATTATTATTATTATTATTATTATTATTTTACTTGGTTTAACTATGACGGGTGTCTTCATTTCATGGCACACAACATATATTGGTTATACAGAAACCACAATATATTTGCTCAGGCTGGTCCTAGCTCAGCGAGAGGTTTCCGACTGCATTTTCACCGGAGATTCACTGCACACTCGAGATTCTCTCTTCTATTTCTCAAAAAATAAACACACAGAAAGGACAAAATGTGTATTTTCTTACTCTGGAGTGGAACGAGAACCAAGTACAACTGAATATATTTTTCATTCTTCTCCTGTTAAATCCCCCCCAGAAATGCAACTCACGAGCGCTTTATAGTAATGGAGTCAGTAAGGGTCTTAAAATTGCATGTCAACTGTGTAAAATTCTAGCAAGATTATCATCTATTGTTTTTTAAAAGAAAAATAATTACAATAACTTTTAAACTATAGTAGTTACACATTTAAAACACATTTCTATTAAAAGATAGTAAAATTAAAAAAAAGAACTTAAAAAAAAGTTATTGAATTTTAATTATTTTTCTTTTTTTAAACAAAAAAAATATTTATTTTCAAAATCAAGTTTATAGGACCAATGTCTCGGATAGGAACTATGGAACACAAGGGCGTAACCATGCTACGGACATTGGGGGGGTCCAAGCGCTTGGACATTGGGGGGGGTTCAAGTGCTAAATCCTCCGCCCCCAGCTCAGCCAAACTTCCAAAATTTGATACTGAAAATTTGTATATTTAGAACATAGTTTTAGGATTACAGTTATTCACACGGTTTCTGAGTGATAGAAGCTCCCACAGCATGGGGAAACTGCTAAAATACATCACCGAACTTGCGTTGAGTATGGGCGAAACCAAGTGTACAATTGAAAGGGACACACACACACACCGATTTTCCTTAACAAACGTGAATATATTAAAAAAGAATAGACATAAATAAATAGATAAATAAAATAAACAGAATAGATGAAGAAAAGACAGATCCGTTGGCAGGGAAAATTAAAGCGGAACATATAGAAAATATTTTCTCCTGTATAAATATTTTCTCCTGTCTCCTGGGGGACAGATTGGTATTTCCTCAACATTGGGGGGGTCATGACCCCCCCCAAAGAGTGCGTGGATATGCCCATGATGGAATATAATATAGTGTATATCATAAAATTTGTTGAGTTTAATTTCTATTTGCTTTTTTTTTTCTAACAGCATTTTGCTGTACTTGCTAAGACTAACCTTGGGTTTTATGTGGCACAATAATGTTGCTATAATAATAATTGTTTACATGTGTAATCACACAGTTAAAAATGTATATCAATTATAATTATTAATAAAATATATGCTATAAAAATACATAAATACTGTATCATAACACTGCAATATGTTAGATATCCTGTGAAGTAGATGACTATAACTCCAGAGTAAGACAATACACATTTTGCCCTTTCTATGTGTCTATTTTTTGAGAAATAGAAGAGAGAATCTTGAATGTGAGGTGAATATCTGGTGACCACAAGGCAGTCTAAAATGTGGTCGCTGTGAATGACGTCACTTCCAATTACAAACACGCCCAATTGTACACTCCCAACAATGATTGCCAGGTTTCTCTGTAACGTATGGGAAATGCAAATGCAAAGTGATTTGCAATCCATCCAGCCATCCATTTTCTATACCGTTTATCCAACAGGGTCGTGGGGAATCCAGAGTTCATCCAAGGGCGCATCGGGCACAAGGGCTACACCCTGGATGGGGTACCAATCTTTCAAAAGGCGCAATCACAGAGGGATTTGCAATTCCGTTTGAATTTTGTTAGGCTCCTTATGCAACACTGAGGAAGTGAAATAGCAAATGGGGTAATGCTATTGCTATTTCAATATGACAGGATCATAATGTGTAACACATGGGAAATGCAATTGCAAATGGACTTTGCGTTTCCATTGGAAATTTGGCAGACACTGTACATTTTTGTAAATGAAAATGCAAACAGTAATACACAATTTTGACATTCAATTTACCGTTCCAGCCACATCACAATTTTAAGTCAGATAGATAAATTTAACATTTATTCTCATGGTCATTGTTGAGGATTTGTTGACATACAAAAAGCAAGTTGTGACTATAGTCTGTGCAATGGTATACTGCCAAGCGCGTGCACGAGCAGGGGAATCAGAACAAGCCTGGTAGATGCCAAATGTCACGATTTCCCCTCTAAGCAGCGCGCTGTGGAGCATGTGAGCGCGCTGCCGAGCAAGGTTCGCGAGCACCTGCTTTTCCTTTGTTGACAATCATGACATTTTAACACGTGTGTTTGTTTATGTTTCTGTTATGTCTCCTCCCTGTTCTGTCATTGGCTGTTATTTCATGTATGTTTGATGTGCTGTCAGCCGTCAGCAATTAATACGCTGATTATATTTGTATATATACCGCGGGCCTCCCAGAACACAGCTCAGAATATTAGATTAGATACGATAGATAACCATAGTCACAGTCATAGCTCACGTTTCATTTCGTTTCATCTCGACTCGTCTATTTAGTTCACGCTGGTTTCTCCACTCCCAGTTCATAGTCGTAGTTTATGTTTCATGTTTAGTATATTGACCCTGTTTTCCGTGACCACGCCTTTGATTCCTGCCTTGCCCCGTTT
Organism: Noturus placidus; assembly: GCA_022414735.1. Taxonomy (NCBI): domain Eukaryota; kingdom Metazoa; phylum Chordata; class Actinopteri; order Siluriformes; family Ictaluridae; genus Noturus; species Noturus placidus. The sequence continues at coordinate 51,454 of JAFFST010047224.1, read as the reverse complement.
ATGCCTGTTTGCCGATCGCCTGACCTTTGAATGTTTCTGGATTACATTTTGGATTACTGTTTGGATTTACCTGCCTGTGTCTCTAAATAAAACTGTCCTAACTGCACTTGCATCCGTCATATCTCCGTACGTTACGAGACGTGCCAGAACATTCTGCCTAACCATGGATGCAGCACGATGACGAGAGAGACATCACGCTACAGGAACCATGGAAGTCGCAGGACAGTACCTCCTCGGGAAACGCTCGTATTACTGGCCGCATTTTTCGTCCGTGCAGTTCCCCAAAAGTACGCCGTCAAACTTCCGCCAGAGACAGCGGGATTGGGGAGCTACCCGAGTTCCTCTTCAACTGCCAGGAATATTTCTGCAGAATCGCATATCCCAAGCCTACTAAGAGACAGTGGATCAGTTTCTTGGTGTCCAGGTTTTGCGGTCTGGCCTGTGACTGGGCAGAGTATCTGGTGAGTACTGGGTCCTCTGCCCTCCATGATTTCACTCAGTTTTTTGAATTTTTTTTGGAAGAGTTCACTCAGCCAGGGTAGCTTCATGGTCTGGATTTACAGGGGTGGAGAGTCAATGACCTTGATTCATGCCTTGCCCCATTTATGCCTGTTTGCCAATCGCCTGACCTTTGAATGTTTCTGGATTATGTTTTGGATTACTGTTTAGATTGACCTGCCTGTGTCTCTAAATAAAACTGTCCTAACTGCACTTGCATCCGTCACATCTCTATATGTCATGAGACGTGACACGACAATACAAGTGATTCAATAAAACTTTGAGTCGCTACTTACACGTTGTTAGAGCTATTTACTGTGTTTGTGCATAGGAAATTACTGTATACAAATTCACAGTAGAATACAGTATATTGAAACTTACAGTAATGAAATAACTACTGTGTATCATAGTAACCAACACTGTACCACAGAAAATCACAGTAAACAACACTGTACTGCAATCCCACAGTAAACAACAATGTCATGTAGAAAATCACAGTAACTAACAATATACTGTAGTAGATCCCAGTAACCAACACTGTACTGTAGAAATTCACAGTAAACAACAATCATGTAGAAAATCACAGTAACTAACAGTACCGTAGATCACAGTAGCCAACACTACTATAGAAAATTACAGTAACCAACACTTTACATTTACACTGATACTAGCGGCTGCTATGGGGTGCCTGATCCTTAAAATTCTTAATCATAATTGATTTGGCTTCTTTTTTTTTACTTAATATAACCTCAATACCAACCTCAATCTGGACTGCAGAATCTCTTATCATCTTCAAAAAACAGCTAAAGACCCATCTCTTCCGTGAACACCTAAACAACTCATAGGGAAAAAAATAAAAATTAAAAATAAGGTTTTGCACTTACACCTCTACTCTGTGCACTTTGCTTCCACTAGAACTCAATTAATGGATCTTGTATGATAGCACAACTTGTATTGTTCTCTGCTTGATATATCGCTTTGCTTGTATTTTTCTGCTTTGTAAGTTGCTTTGGATGAAAGCGTCTGCTAAATGAATAAATGTAAATGTAAATGTAATTGTGAAGAAACTTTGCTTCATGGTGACACTTGTGGTTTAAAGGATTTTCAATATAAATGTTAATTTCAGTGGCAACTCAAAATTAATAAAGTTGGCTTGAAATTTTTCATGCTTTATTTACTTTTTATTATTTTAGGATTAATAACTACCGCTATATGGAGCAACTATAGAAGAATTTCTTTGATCAGACTAGAATTTAAATATGTTTCTTATGTAATACATCAGGTCCAGTCAGAAATTAAAACAATCAGAGTGATAAGAAATGTTTTAATCCATCAAAGGCCTAATAATGACTTTGAAATGTATTTCAATCATGAAGAGAGATTGGCTTAATGTTAAATCAGCATTTAAACATGATTTTGTTTTAATAGTACATGGAGTATATCATTAATCAGAAAATAATAAGTTAATATTCATGTAGATGAAACTTGACAAACTGATGTAACTCCTGCTCAAGGCAAATAAAATATATGGTTGAGCACACAACTCTCACTCATAGTTAAAATCTTTTTTGCATAACATTGAGCCTGTCCTCTGTATCTTTTTGATCACTTGGAATCTGTTATTCCTTAGCGTGTACCTACTATTATTGCCAAGTGTCATGAGTAGGATGTTGTTTAAATTGCAGAAATTAGGAAAATACAGGGTCTTAGGGAGGATGCACCAATGTTCAATGACGTGTGGGAGTTAGTTTGCAAAACGACCTTCTTTATTCTCTTATCAAAACAGATGGATAGGCTGTAGAGAGTCTTTATTTTGGAGGGGTATAAAATGGTGTGTCAAGATGGGGTCGGGGAGTCGCTTTGCAAACTGACTTGGCTCTTGTTACTATTGTAATAAAGGTCTAATTTCTTCTTGCAATCAAAAACCTCGAAGCGCAGAAGTTTTTATTTTTGCTGAATAAGATTCCACGACACAACGAGAAAGGCTTTATGTTGCATTATCAAGCCTGGAAACGAAAACAGTCACAATGAAAAGCCTGCTCAATCCCACCAGTAAAAAATCCTTGATTTCATCAATGTGATAGGAATAAGCCTTTCGAAAAAGACTGTTAGCTAATCCCGACCTGTGGGATGCAGCAATGTGCTGCAAGGCATTTTGTCATCCAGAAATTCAGTAAAAAACATAGAAGAAGAAGCCTAGAAATTATCCATTGCATCAACATTTCATTTCAGCATTGAGACTTGAAAACTCATTATCCTTCATTCCACTTCATTGGAAGCATTCTCCTTTTCAGTGTGCATAGAGATAATGTGTGTGCTTGTGCAGTGCAGTTCACTGGTGGACATTTGGTTAACGTGGTTAACCAACGACCTTGTTAAATTTGATGACTCTGACTGAAACTAATGAAGCCATAGATTGAACGGATTCAGAGCTCTGTGGCGCGGTAATTTTACGGGAGCGGAACAGCCGAGATACCGAGAGAGGTAGTGCTAGAGGAAGAGTATTTTTCACAACGTGGCCATTTTTGTGATGAGTGGGGGACCATTTAAGGAGTGGAACAGCACAGTCAGCGTTATTGTCTGTAAGTTTAAACAAAATGCATTCTCTTGATTAAATCCAACTTGGTCAGTTAATTTACGTAACAGTACCCAAACTTTTACAGTATAGCTTAGTGAAAATGCAAGTTGCAAATACAACTCTATAGGCACCACATATGCTTTTAGAGTATTTTCTATACCTTTGTTCATCTAAATTCTAATATTCATAGGCGACTACAACTCCTGCCGGGGCCCAGTTTTCCATTCCCATCACCCCAAGGCTCATTGTGTTAAGTAAATCTCTAATTACATAAAAGTAGTTTTTTGAAGATAAATACAATAATGTGGACATAGCACTTACAATCAGGCAACTTTTGTACCAGCACTACATTCCAAATAAAGTACCATTTCAAAGATGTCATGGGGCCCTTTTCAATTCCCCACAGGACAAAAGTCACTAGGGACTGCAGAAATTATTGCCATTTAATTTATGTTTTATGTTTGATTATTGCAAGAGACACCGTCTGGTCTGCGAACAAATGGATGCTGTCTATAGAACGCAGTGTTGTAATCCCACATTCACCTCCCATGCCATTTCTCATTTGCCTTGGCTGTCTTGTTTGCCAGTTTCTATGTGTTTAATATTGAATATCAGGTGGACGCAGCCACAGTGCTGGAGTTTGTTCAGAGGTATTGCTCACAATACATATTGTACCGCACACATCTTTCTTTTAAATTTACTTTATCTGCATTTCTTCTTTAAAGTTTGCTTGTGGCATTGATCCAGTGAAATCACCAAACTTGCATGTAGGTTGCATTTTTTATTTTTATTTTGAGGGCTTTCTCCTTAAGCATTTAAAACCAGTTAGCATGCTAACACATGTCCACATTAGTAGGGTGATATGACATTCTGACTATTAAAACTACAAAAATTTGGGAAAATGTTAAACAGTCAGGTGATTCTAAATAATAACTTCCATTATCATTTCTGTTAGGTTCCTTATCAGGACTCCAGCATGAGCAGTGGAAAGGTCCACACAAGCCAGAAAAGTGGAAGAAATGTAAAGCAAAAGATATCATATATGAACCCACGTGTCATCAGGACCTGCCGGTCTCGGAGGTCCTACTTCTGGATGGAGCTCTCATCTGCTCCAAATCCAGACTGCTGGGACTAAGTCTTTTCAAAGCCAAACAGATTACATTTAAAGCAATAATTGTTTCTTTAAGAATGTCAGTTGTTACCCAGATGAGGATGGGTTCCCTTCTGAGTCTGGTTCCTCTCAAGGTTTCTTCCTCTTAAAACATCTGAGGGAGTTTTTCCTTGCCATTGTCGCCACTCAGTGTCTTGTTCAGTTGGGATAATTTCTCACTTTTACTGTGTATGTACTGCGTTTGTATTCCTGTAAAGCTGCTTTGAGACAATGTCTGTTGTAAAAAGCGCTATACAAATAAAATTGAATTGAATTGAATTGAATCAGGGACTTCACCAAGTTTGACTGGCAAAATAACTAGCTGGAGGTTCTGATAATAATGTGGCCCTTAAAGAGTCCCCTCTAGTGGTATTTATCCATGAAGATAGGTTTATATTTATCCAAGTTTGAGATATTAGTCTCAATAATATCTCTTAAAACTGCTTTCACAGTGTCCCTGAGGATAGTGATATATCTATAAAATTCATTTCTAATTAAATTTAATCCTAATTTTAATTTCGTGTTACTTTTTTCATTCATTTATTATTTTCTGTATTATTTATTTATTTATTTGTATTATTTTTAACTATTATTTATTTATTATTTTATTTATTTATTAGTTCATCAGTGTTTTCAAAGAAAATGATGGCAAGTAGCAATGCACTTTCCAAATGCACTCTCAGTGCGCATGACGTTTTCCTGTGCTTCATCATTGTATTGTAACGATTTCCCCTTTGTGGAGCATGTGGGAGCGCATGCCGAGCATAGTGCGCAAGCACCTGCTTTTTCGTTGTTGACAATCGTGACATTTCGACATGTGCATTTGTTATGTTTGTTATGTCTCCTCCTTGTTCTGTAATTGGTTGTTGATTCACGTGTCTGAATTGCCCTCAGCCGGCAGCCATTACGATGCTGATCCTGTTTGTATATATACCACGTGCCTCCCAGCACACGCCGCGGAATATTAGATATAACATAGTAGATTGGTTTAGATTCCTTACAATAGATAGGATATAGTAAAATACGTTTAGTTTAGAGTCTTTGCTATAGTCACAGTCATAGTTTATATCCATGTTAGTTTCATTGTTAGAGTTAATTAGATTAATCATTAGATTTAGTCCACACTGGTTTCTCCCCTACCAGTCCCTCGCTATTGTTTATATTTTATGCTTAGTATATCGACCTTGTTTTTCATGACCATGACCTTGATTCCTGCTTTGCCCAGTGTATGCCTGTTTACCGATCGTCTGACCTTCTGCATGTTTGTGGATTACGTTTTGGATTATGTTTTTGGATTTACCTGCCTGGTCTCTCTTCAATGAAACTGTTTAACCTGCGATTGTATCCGTCCCCATTTCTGTTCCGTCATGAGACGTGAGATAATAATAATTATCAATTTGTATAGCACTTTTTTACAATGGTACATTGTCTCAAAGCAGCTTTACAGAAATATAATTTTTACATTTACAAGCGACTTACTAATGAGATCACATTCACACACCAATGGTAGCAGAGCTGCCAGCTTGCCATTGGGGGCAACTTAGGGTTCAGTGCCTTGCCCAAGGACACTTCGGCATGTGGAGTCACCCGGGCCGGGATTCGAACCGCCAACCCCACGGTTAGTGGATTAGTGGATAACCCGCTCTACCAACTGAGCCACAGCCGCCCGGGTAGTGATAGTGTGATAGATAGTGTGTTAGATAGTGATAGATAGTGTGTTAGTTTATAGTGTTATGACCCACTTTCCATCAGCATAAGGTACATTTCACGTCATTTGTTAGATAATTTGCAATTAAATGAAATAGGGAGGTGTTCCAGATACGTCCAGATCTGAAGAGACCTCGGATAAGACCCAGGACTAGGTGGAGAGATTATATCTCCATAGAGCTGGTTAATGTGGCTCGGGAAAGGGAAATTTGGGGTCCCCTGCTGGAGCTGCTACCCCCGTGACCCGATTACGGATAAGCGGTTATGGATGGATGGATGGAGGAATACTTTAGGGTATAGAATGTATTGTTCTCAGAGGGTTTTATTGCTCAATCGTTAGTTAGTTGAACCTGATAGCTTTCGCCCTGTTTTCATGGTCTCTGTTTAATAGCTAACTAATCAAGTTTAATGAACTAAAATGTCACAATTATAACTGTACATGCCTAGTCATTCAAGTTTATTCTCTTGTTCGGACAGTGGTTTATATTTAAGTTTTTTATTATTACTATTTTTATTTCATGTCATCAGCAGCTTGTCACGATTCCCCCTGTTGGCCAGCTGTGGCACTGCACCTTGGATGGATCTGGCGCCCTCTGGTGGCCGAGCGCTGGCAGGGACTTTGTGTGTCTTTACCCCAGTGTGGCGGTGGACTCCATTTCCCATCGGGCACTGCAGGTCACATGGATTCACTCTGGGACATATGGACTCCGGCACCTGTTTCTTATTTTAGTTAATGAGCACTGAGGGAGTATATATAGAGCCGGTTAAGCATAGCATGGTTGTCTTTCGTTGTGTGTGAGTGTATTTAGACTCCTGTCACAGTGTTTAGGTAATCAGCCTGAGAAGTAGGCTTTGTTCCTTGTTTATGTGCCTGAGAAGCAGGTTTTGTTTTCATGTTTATTAGCTGAAGTATTTTTGTTCCTAGTCCTTTTTCAGAGTATCGTGTTGGTATTTGCTTTATTTGTGTTGATCTGAGAACTCATCCAATAAATCAGCGTAAAGCTAATCTGCGCCTGTTTCCGCTTCCTTCAACCCAGCGTGACAAGCTCAACTAGTTTCCTATCACAAAATGGTTTCAAAGAAAAAAAGGAATATAGAGGTATATGTAGAACTTTTATTAAGTGTATGAAAATACAAATGAACGTGTTTTGTTATTTTCTCACACTATATTGTGTCCTCCAGTTCAATTTGACATTTCAATTATTTGATGCCTCCCCCCACAGTTATATAGGCTGAGGGAGAGAGAGAGTTAATAGTAGAGTTACTTATAGAGCATGTCATAACAACAAGCTTCATGCTTTAATACTGCTTTTAATCTGTCTATGAATGACAACACTCATTTCTGAACAGATATAATCTTGTAACATATTTTTATTTTAATTCCTAAAATTAAAGTACACTTATTATGGTATTTCAAATATTAACTTTCATGCACTAGTGTTATAGATCTGTTTGTGAATGTAAAATGTTTGCAAGGTTTCAAAAATCAAAGCACACAACAAACAGAGTTATTGACTCCGAAAAGAAGGAACCGATTCTGAACAGCTTAAACGAGTCATCAATAAGTCCAGATTTACTAACTTTACAACCTACAAAGACATGCATGTTAGGCTGTTTGGCGTGTCTAAAAGTCCGTACTGTATGAATGTGTGTGTGAGGGTGTACGTGATTGTGCCCTGCGATGGACTGGCACCCGGTCCAGGGTATACCCCGCCTTGTGCCTGATGCTCCCTGGGGTAGGCTCCAGGTTCCACCGTGACCCTGAAAAGGAGTAAGCGGTTGAAGATGGATGGATGGATGGACAACAACCTACACAGGTTTGTAACAAAAAGCCCCGCCTCTGGTCTTCATTGGCTGCTTGCAAACAGATGTAGCTGAAACTCATTCTAGGTAGTGCTGACAGTGGTAGACCAATCACAACAGACTGGGTCATCTGACCAATCAGAGCAGAGTATGCTCTCTGAAAGGAGGAGATTAGAATGAATCCTTTAGAAAGGATCATTGAGCCGTTTGTGACACTGGGGAAACAAGGTAATTCTGCAAATTAAATTATAAGCACATTAAAGTTTTTTTTGACCTTGGATGCATGTAAATCTATTATATGAGACCTTTAAAACAAAATTAGGCACCTTTTAAAACCATAATAGGTGTGCTTAAAAAATCCCTATCAGCAGGGTTTATGATACTACATTAAGAAGTGCATTTCACATCTACATGAAATTCAAGACTGGAATCACCAAATGCAAATGATTAGGGGTGGGCAATATGACTATAATCTTATTTCACAATAACACTTCTATACCTTTCTCAGGTAGGTCTCTCTGTAGTACTCAAGTAAGAAATACTATGGAAATTGAATATAAAATAAAATAGACTTGAATGTATGATACAGTGATTCTAATTAAATTGACTGAAGTTATTCAGTCTAAGGAGTGAGTGATTTTCTCTGTCATTTGTTGATTGAAGTACACAGACAGCAGCAGGTTTATTAGAACGCTTTCACTTTAAGACCTAATACACAAATCTAATATAGTGACACGCCTCCAATTTCCCCCCCAACTGTATACATTCACTTAGGACATTACTGACTGTGTTTACATGATTACTCAGCCAGACCTGCATTTTGATATGATGTGTGTGTATTTATTTGACAATCCAAGCATAATAAGCCACTACACAGCAAAACCAACCGAGGCCAGGCCAGCCTCCACTTTGTGAAGCACGGTCAATCTAGCCGCCACGTTATTTCGTGATTATACTGGGGCATTATTCATATACTGGGGCATTACGGTAATTCCGTCTGCGAACTAATCTGAAAAGAAGTGATCTTCCGGCGAACGCGATTTTAGATTCATATATTCAGTCAGTCTGTCTGTCTACCTATGCAGTTGTGTCTATGAATTCAGATTGATATTCAGATTTAAATTAAAAAGAAACTACCAAACTACTTGTTTCCTCAGACTAGAGTATGTTCAGATCAGAATAATAGTACACTTTCTCGTTTATTTTATTGACTATGCTATTGTTTCTTTTATACACATGAACCTGTTTAAACATATATGATAGATATACACAAAATAGATGTAGTAAATGACTGGACATCATATGTTAATCATGTTATTTGTGTATATTTTCATTATTCATATTGTCATTATTGTTCCCTACTTGAGATTGTAAATTGATATTGTTAAATAAAATAAATAAGTAAAAATTCTGCACTGTCCGATGCTGAATTACAAAATAAGAAACCTCAAAAACTTGTATATGTGTTGTTTAGTCTATAAATTTAGACAACCATAAAAGGAAACCTCACTAATTTCTCATCGGAACGATAGTACACCTTCTCACACTGTCACTCCTACCATTTCAGAACTATCTGATGTTGTATTACAAAATAAAAGCCCTCCAATTCTCATTATAGACAATGTTTTGTCTATACATTCTGACACATCAAATCCAGCAGGATGGCAATATCTGTGGGGTCATTGTCATCATGATACGTGAAGTAATGTAATACCTAGCTCAAGGTACTAAATGAGTGAATAAGAAATATTTGGGATATTGTAATTGGGACTGCTGTGCAGAGTCTGATACAGTACACATGATGTTTTGATTATTTATGTTTGTTTATATGGCAAGAGCAGTAATGAAGACCTTTCCAGCTGTTCCAGTTGCACGTTGTGGAACATTCAAAAAGGACATGGCCCATGAACAAAAAATGATGGCTCTTCAGATACTGAAAGCATCAGGTTTGTAAAGGAAGTGTTTGTTGCTTTGCAAATCTGACTCAAGTCAGAATTCAAATACACAAGACAGCAGTCAAGTGTAAGCTAAAACAGTTGTAGAAAAAAATATTTTGTTGAATAATACTTTACGGATGTTACAAATTGAAAAAAAGAATATTTACTGAAGCTTCAGAGGAAAACAAACGGTTATAATAAGCATACAAGTACATATAATAAGCAACAGTGCAGTGAAGAGAGAGTTCATACCACTTATGGAATCAACAGTTTAATGTATTACAGAAATTGCGGAAATTAATCAAGAAACAAAAACAAAAATGTCAGGGAAAAAAGAATCTTAAACAATTACGTAATACATTTTCATCTACCCAGGCTTTACTAAGCCAAAAATGTAAAAGCCTGTACACAGTCTAGGTGAAAGCAAGATAAAACATACAAATATAGTTTAAAAAAAGGGGGGGCTAAAGAAAGCAATAAGGGCTGTGAAGCCATGGTTTCCAGTGATTTTAGGACAACAAATGGGCATTCTTAGCCATGATACAGGGCAGCTTATTGCTTTTATAAAATGGTTACTATATATACTGTAGCTGGAAAGATTTAATAAAATAAACAAGATGGCAATTAAAATTGTATTTTTTTTTATAACAAATAACAATCCTTCCGCCAAACAATGTCATTCTTCAGCAGTGTTTAGCAGAATGATTGCCAGGCAACACAAAGATGCAAAAACACACAACATACAGCGGCACATAAATACTGATGTAATTAGGTTACAGGTGTGTGTTTACAGAGAATTTTGCAATGGCTTCTAATGTTGCACAGCCAATCATAAACAAACAGTAAACATTTATTTTACAAATATAAATTACATATACAGCGCAGACAAGGAATACCAATCACGAGTAACACATGGTAACACAACTCTGAAGTAAACAACTCAGGGAATTAATAACGACATGTTCCAGATGACTGTGCAGAGGCCTGAAGGAATGGAAGTATGAGATCGGCAATATATAGAGTGACCTGAAGGGGATCACAACAATGAAGGGAATGTTAATGGACTGTATTTGATGACTTACACACATTGTTATTGATACTTGAATGTCACTGGAATGATTGCAGCCTTTGCAGTACGAAATGTTGGTATTGTAAGCTTGTTCACGTAAACAAGGACATGGGCTTACTTTGGTCTACATTGCATTTAACAATAAACAGCTTATGTTGTTGTTACCAATTTATTTTTGTTTAAACTTATTTTTAGTGATCGACAAAGCCAATAACTGTGCCATGTGTTCAATGACAAAGCCTATATATCTGGCCATCCTGTGACAAATGGGGTGAAAGAAACAACATCATATCCAGTACAATAAACGAGAAAGTGTAATATTATTCTGAGATGATATTAATCTAGTCTGTGGAAACAAGTAAAGTAGTTTGGTAGTTTCCTTTTAATATAAATCTGAATATCAATCTGAATTCATAGACAAAACTGTATAGACTGGTAGAACAATAGATAGATTTTTTTCTGCACTATAAGGCACACCTAAAAGCCTTAAATTTTCTCAAAAATCGGCCGTGCGCCTAATAATCTGGTGCGCCTTATGTGTGGACTGAGTTCCAAAATCTGTAAAAATGTTGTGCGACTTTGGTTGGCGTAACAACCGTATGCGCCTTTTAACACGGTGCGCCTCATGTATTGGTCAAGTACACAAATAGACCCCGTAACTGCGCCTTATAATCCGCCTTACAGTGTGGAAAATACGGTATATGAAATGTGTAATTGCGCAGGATGATCATGTGTTTTCAGATTAGTTCTCAGACTGAATTACCATAATGGCCAGTATATGTGTGAACAACAAAATAACCTGGCAGCTAGATAGACTGCATATTTTGTTAAAAAAAATTCAGAAAATACTCTCTTGGATATCAAACTATTGCAAACAAAACACAGGTTTATAAAAATAAACTTTGCTAAATATAGGTGTGTGCCAATTATTGGCAACCCTATGAATATGAGAAAAATATATTTGAAGTATATTCCCATTGATATTTTTTCATTTTTTAAATACACCTGGTGACTAGGAATAGGAAATTGTTCAACCATGACTTCCTGTTTCACAAGGGTATACATATGAGGTAACGCATACCCCAAATTCCCTTAGTCATTCATCACAATGGGTAAGACCAAGGAATGTAGCTGTGATGTGTTGCAAAAGGTTGTTGAGCTTCACAAAGTTGGAAGTGGCTATAAGAATATAGCACAAGCATAGAAAATGCCCATTTCCACCATCAGAGCAATAATTAAGAAGTTCCAGTCAACTGGAAATGTTATGAATCAACCTGGAATTGGACATGCATCTATATTGTCTCAACACACTGTGAAGAGGATGGTTCAAGTTGCCAAAAAATCTCCAAGGATCACAGCTGAAGAATTGCAGAAGTTAGCTGGATCTGAAGGTCTCCAAAACTACAATCTGAAGTCACCTACATTACCACAAGTTGTTTGGAAGGATTTCAAAAACAAAACCCTCTTCTCTTCACAAACAGGAACCTCGAAAGTTGAAGGATCTGGAGAGATTCTGTATGGAGGAACAGTCTCAGATCCATTGCCATGTATTCTCCAACCTCATCAGGCATTATAGGAGAATACTCTGAGCTGTTATCTTGGCAAAGTGAAGTAGCACAAAGTATTGACTAAAAGAGTGGCAATAATTGTTGCACACCTATATTTAATTAAAGATATATTTTTTGTATAAACCTGTGTTTTGTTTGCAAATTCTTTGATATCCATGAGAGCAGCGTATGTTTGTGAATCTTTTTAACAAAAGATCAAAAGGTTAAACAATAAAGACAGTTTTTCACAGACTACTTTGCTCATATTTACCAAGGGTGCCAATATTAGTGGAGAGCACTTTATAATGACTATTTATTCCATTTTAATAGAAAACATACTAGCAATAACAAGCAAGAGAAACAATCCAGAATGATAACTTGTTTTTGTTTTGTTTAAGTTGAATTTATTCTTGGATTAATATCACTCTACAGTCATAATCTGTTCATTTTTTATTTTCTGAGTTTGGCTGTCCTTTCAAAATAAAATGGTCCGGTGGTCCACTACAGTGGACATGCTGCAAAATTAAAAATAAAAAATAAAAGTCTAACTATAAATCTAAATAGAACGGACCATATTCATTGCAACGACCTACCAAATAACATTCCAGCCCCTTTTTTTAAGCAAGCGACACTAGTATAATCACCAAAATCAGCACGTCTTATTTATTTATGGAATGTTCTAGTGTTTATTATAAATGATTTATCCATTTATATAAATATTTAAAAAGTATGTCCTCATAATCTTTAAATAAAAACATTAACGTGCCCTCCTCCTCGCAATGATTCTTCTCGGATGACTTGTACGCTAGCCCATCATAAAAAGGGGCTGAAACCGAAATGGCACACTAATCTACTACATAGTAGGCGACAAGCAGTGCACAAGCCTGGTGGAGACGAGCTCAGAAAAAAAGTATTAAACAGGACTTGTGTAACAATACAATAAATTGTTAATTTGTTGAAGGTTTGAAAAAGTAAACAGTTGTCACAGAGATTGAAATTTTTGTGATCTAATGGTAACAAATTTACCTCAACCTGTTACCCCGCCAAACTCAATTACTAATTCAGTTCACTTTCCTGATGTGTATTTTTCCATTAGTGCAGTTGCTATAAAAATATTTTAAAAACTAAACTTCAGCTGTACTTTTGAAATTTTGATTTTGCTCTTAGGTTTTTGCAATTAATAGCACACTTGCTCCTTAACATTTTTTTGCAAGCATAGTATCTACCCTAATGTATAGTTAGTTTCTGTAAAACTAAAATAGGCCTATACTTTTCATTTTCAGCAGCAGGACCAGAGACAGGCTCAACAGCAGCAACAATACGGTGACAGTGATGATGGGACAGTTCTGCAGTTTGAAGAATAAGGCCTTTTTTTTTTTTTTGGCTCGCATTAATGTATTTGTATATATATATATATATATATATATATATATATATATATATATATATATATATATATATATGCTTAATAATTTATGAATTGGTCAGATTTATGGACTTAATTTTTTGTTCTGCATTTTTTTTATTTCATTTGTTGATTTAGTTTAAATGGTATTAGCTTAGTATGTTCAGAAAAGAAATTACAAAATTCTGATGAATAAATGCTATAAATGTGTTGCTGACTGTTGCTTGATGTTAAATGAAGCACAGGTGTCTCATGAGTACATTTTGAGATAATGGGTCGAATAGAAATTCCACAACAAATACCATTATGATTGCATTGTTTTAATTGCTTCCATCAAAACCAATACAATACAATTTCCATTAAATACATTTTAATTTGAAGGCAGGGAATGAAAGTCAGTACTTTAAAGGTTTCAAAGTGAACAAATTCACTTGCTGTCCATAAAGAAATGTCTTGAGAATCACATTTCCACTCCTGACCAAAGGAGTGAAATATGTTAGAAATAAAGGAGTTGACAGGTAAGAAGTGTATTATTTATTATTGAGTATATCATATATTATTAAGTTGTGATTGAAAAGATTAAATTATTAGACTACTGGCCACGGTCGTTGGGACGTACTCGCTATGTCCCAGCAACGTGCGGTAAGCTAAAACGTCACCACGATGAATATGGGAATCAAAAGGTTACGTGGCTGGAACGCTTTTTGGTACGTCGCTGTGACTAATATGGTCCGATCTGGTTACTTCTTTACTAAGCGTACCCATTTAGTTGTTGGGACATACTCGCCACGTTCCCACAACGTCCAACGATAACGTCACCACGACGAATACGGGAATCAAAGTCACTGGAACATTAATTGGTTATGTCATTGCGACGAATATGGTCCGGTCATGTCTCCAAAACGTAACTGGATTAGCTGGGTAAAGAGAACTCCATTCAGTACTTAAACAATGACATCCCACTCTGCATAAACTCATTTCAAGGAGGTAGCGCCATCGTCTCTACAACCCCATCTCACATACATTACACACACACACTATATATA